>JAYMTP010005880.1:0-12770 GCA_036897365.1 Geranium brycei | reverse complement strand
ATATGTATTAATTGCTTTGATACCATTGTTATTATATTATGTTTCCATCTGCACTTATTTCCATGTTTCATTAAATAGCATAGTTTGAATTTGGTACATTCTCCTTAATTTTTTGTAAGAATTTTCTTAATATTTATTTCAAATTCAAATTCCTAAAATGTGCTAATTTATTTCTCAATTTCCTATTTTACTGCATATCATTGATTATCAGAATCAAACACAATAACCATCATACTTTTTTCATTGATTTAATTGATTTTTAATTAATGAAATCATAGAAGAATTTTGACCATTAATTGATTATATCCAATAGATGTAATTTATTTATATATTTGTATCTAATCAACTATTTGTAGTGCATCCCTTTTATTCGTAAAAGTGTAAAATGATTACTCGAAATTACCATTTATATCAATGTTAAGGACTCGAAATTAATTAAATCTTATCAGTCAAGCGACAAATTTGCATATATAATATTATTTTAAGTTTAATGAATGATTATTGTTGACTCGATCAATATCCACCCAATAGGAAGGGAGAGAAATATAAGTGGTTCTTCGACAAAACCCACGTTAGGGATGGAGATGAGTGTCGTGGTTCATTATTTTCCACAAACTCTAGATTTCCTATATTAACACTTTTTACTTCAAATAAAATTAATAGCGATGTAATATACTAGGAAAATGACATTTCCTTATAATAAATACCATACTATGATAAATTTTATACATCAACTATAATATGTTTAGAAAATTTTGGAATGAAGAGAAAAAATTATAATAATAACACTAATTACGAGTGAATCAAAGACTATTAATTACTCCACGAGGTATGATTGATGAACCATAATTATTTTATAACATCGAAATACAATAAGAAGTTGCAAAACTAAAATCTGTAGCCAAATACCGTGTGTATATATCAAATACATATACATTTGGTGAGATTCAACTCCCTTACTTGAGAACGTGAAAACTAACGTGGAGGCACCACAACGCAGTCGCGCATCACATCGCTACCGTCCAAAATAAACCTCCATTAGAGAGTAGATCTTCACTTAACTATCAAATGAACCCAATTCAATGTTCTGTGGACATAAGAGGGTATGTGGGATTTAAAGTGAAACATATCGTTTAATTTCAACCACGAAGATAATTTAAGATCCATAGCATAGCTACCAAAACTTTATTTTTTAAATCAAGCATAGCTAACAAATTAATAAATTCAATACAATGTATTATGGATATAAAACATAGTTGTATTTAATTGAAACATATAGTTTAATTTCAATCACAAAATGCATTGATTAAAAAATTAGGATAAAATATGGCTTATTTATCGGCTTTAATATTGTACATCTCAAATTAGGCCAAAAGTACAATATCAATTTTAAATTTTACGATCGATATAAAACTCGCTTAAAACTAAACATCATATTAAATATTTTTAGTGAGTACTTCTTGGGGTGAGGTTAAGATAATTATTCGTATTAAATAAATTTGTTCTTATTTAATATGCTTTCTTTAATAATAAAAAACTAATTGATGAATTTGTTAAATATCATAAATAATATTAGGCATGGAGGGACCATGTGGGTTGGGCTTCTGATATATAGTTTCAATGGCTACAAATTAATTACATCATACATGTATCGTATTTAAGAATGACTTAATTGAGAATCTTTAATATTTCCTGTACATAGTATATTATGTTGTAACATACTAAAAGGTAATCATTATTATTTATCTCATACAATTTATTAAAAAGTAGTTTATGCATTCTACAAACCTTACATAATTAAATGATAATTTATAAGTTGAAAAATAAAATATGTATTCATGTCTAAATGTCTTTGGGTTACTCGAGTATGGTCTAATACACCTGACTAATATGAATAGTGACACAATTAGATCATACCTAGCTGGGTATCTAACAATGTCTATTCATGGTCATTAGCAAGTAAGAAGTGGCAACTGATCGTATCTGACTAAAATCCAGTCGGATATGAATACCCAACTAGTTTATAGCCCATACCCGGTTGGCAATCAAGTATGGGATGATTTGTAGGGATGAATTATCCTTCCCTTTTATAGACTTCAGCTACAAGATTATTTAAACTTAAATTACTTTTGAATTTATTCGACCAAACTAACACAACAAAGACCTACAACAAGTATATTAATCGACAGTGGACCAACACATATTTCACTAAATAAACCATTATATAGCATGCATATGTCCATAGTGTAGTTACATAGTTCAAATCAAATTAATTAAGGTTTTTTTTCATGAATAACTCTCAAAATATGTCCCTTGAACTTCAGCGCCGCCTCCAATTCCTCGCGCGCCACCGCCCAAAGCGGTGGCTCTACTCCATTTTTTGGCAAGCCGTCAACGACTCCAACGGCAATCCGATCTTTAAATGGAGGGACGGCCACTTTCTCAAGACCAACAAATCCAATAACATGGTAGGGTTCATAAAATTTGAAATAAGTATGTTAAAGTCTGATCTACCGATTTTTTTCTGATTATAAGTTTAAATTTTTAGTTTTAATGAAAATTTTGTCATAGAGTGACTATCAGTGGTTCTACAACTCTTCCGCTAAGCGGTCGTTTGGAGTGGAGGACAGGTTAGTGGGGTCCACCTTCCTGTCGGGAGGCCACGTGTGGCTCGCCGGACAAAAGGAGCTTCAGGTGTACGGGTGCGAGAGGGTTAAGGAGGCTTGGTTCTACGAATTTCGGACAATAGTTTGCGTCGCCACGTGTTTCGGCGTCGTCGAGTTGGCTTCCTCGGACTTGGTCGAAGAGGATCGAGGCCTTGTCCGAATAATAAAATCGCTTTTCTCTTTTGACAATCCTAGCCGTCCATTTTCTGTACACGTGGCACGCGGAGCTGGTGGCACGAGGCATTTGTGTTCGTCTTCCACGTCATCTGATAAAGGCGAAGAGTACGAGGTTTCTGAGCATCAGATTCTGTGTAACAGTAGTAACGATGATCATTATGTTGCTAAGAAAAAAGTTGCGGCTTCGGTTGTGAATAGGACTGTCCGTACTATAAACACGGATTCGGACATCATGTTTGCGTCGAACAGCATGTGTCGGTTCAAAAGAAAAAAGTTCAGCAATATCAAGGTAATTATAATTTGGTTACTGATATTTTTTTAAAAGTAAATAATTCTACATATTTTGAGGAAAAATTTGATTATCAAATTAATAAAAGTAGATTATAATTATTAAATACAATCTATTGGTAATTCAAAAAAATATTGTGTCAATCCAGTTAATGGAAAAATATCATGCTGGTATTTTTTATTTCCTCATACCATAGAACTAAATTTAATTTTTTCGACCAAATTTTATTCTTTTGATTTGCTAATCTTTTTCATTGTCGTAGTTTATTTCAAATATTCGATTAAAGTTATTATAATGAGTTGTTTTTTACAGATAATTTCTTCTTTAACTTACTTGTAATTCAACATATTCAAGAATTAACTAAAATCATATATATCTTTGAAAAAATATGTCATATTATTGTAGGGTAATAAATAGAGAATTCAAACCTTTAATTTACCACTAGCAATATGTCAAACCAATTATTAATAATATATTATTTGTTAAAAAAATAATATTTATATTATTTAACCAGATGTGTGAGACCAAGAAAAATCAAAGCCGCACGGAAGCCGAGAGGCGGCGGAGAGAGAGGCTGAACCACCGCATCCACGCGCTCCGGTCGGCCGTGCCCAACGTGTCCAAGCTAGACATAGCCTCACTCCTAGACGACGCCGTTTCGTACATCAAGCAGCTCCGGTCCAAAATCGATGACCTGGAGGCCAGAAAGTCAGACAACGAAAACATCGCCAACAACACGTGCCTTAAATTACTCGAGCACGAGCCGAATTGGTTCGAGAAAGTCGAGGTAAGGATTGTCGGAAGCAACGCCGTGATAAGCGTCGAGTCCGAGGATCTGAACTCTCCGGCGGCGAGGCTGATGGGCGCTCTCCAGAAATTAAAGCTTCCGATCCATCGCGCGAACGGGTCAACGGTCAACGGAATGTTTTTCCAAAACGTCGTCGTCAGTGTCCCCGACGTGTTTTGTTGTGGCGGCGAGGCATTGACAAGTGCGATTGAAGAATTTATCAAATTCTCAAGTATTTAATTACAGATTTTAATCGATGTCCGGTTTTATTTTTACCTATTAAGTGTTTTTCGTGAATCAAGTAGATTTGCAGTCTGGCGTTAAATTTTTGGATATATATATGTAGAGGCAAAATCAGCTATAAATTAAAAAAAATATATCAAAACGTTAAAACCGTGAAACATGTAGTGTAATGTTATATATGCAAATATAGATTTAATAAATAAAATACACATACACACCTCGGATATGTAATTTACGACCAATTGTTCTTAATCTAAACTCAATTTCATTACAAAAATCACGATTGTTAGCAAAATTATTCAATCACTTTACTCAAGATTCGTTGGTTGACGTCTATGATATTTTTGTTTTGTTTTTCTTTTCATTTTCATTGTTTTCTTTTGTACACGAGCCTCTCTTTATCCTTATTTTGAGCCATTCGTTTTTAAGTATTCGATTGATTGAAAATCAGATTGTATGTATAAAAATCAGTTGTCATCAGGTGCAAAATGTGTAAGCCGATTGTAGGTAGGTGAGATTATCTTGATAAAAAATTATTTTTAAATAAAAAGTGCCCTAAGTCAAACTTCTTTTTATGATATACTTAATCGATAATATGCCCGCTTTCAAAAATAGAAATCCGATAATATGCCCATTCTCTTAATTCCAATAATTGTGTGCCCATCTTTTGAATAAATAATTCTCAAACTACTCATGATTATATTTTTCTTTCCATAATTTTGTAATGAACGTCTATTTGAATATATATAGGCAATAATTAAGAATTTACTATTTTTAATGTTTCTTTTCCCATGTATGTAGCCTTGCGACTATAAATAAGTCTAGCTTTTAACAGAATGCTCGAACTCGATTAATTAAATATTCAAGATTGGCTTGTTATAATTGATGTCGAGTCAAATGTGAATTGAAGCCTGATATTTTAAGAATTGGTAGACTCGTTAGCCGCCTTGTTTAATATTAATTAATTATATATTTTAGTAATTTTCTGAAAAAATAATTCAAACTTATATTACAAGTAAATGAGTCAGATTAAGTCGAGCTGATTCTGCACTTGCTCGTTTACCATTTAATAAATTATTATATATATTATTTTATTTTAACGAGTTTATAAATTAAAAATTACGCGAAACAAGCTCATACTTACTTAGTTTCTTTCGAACCGAGCTCAAGTTTAATTGCACATATAATTTTTACAAGTCGAGTTGAGCCCTGCCAAGTAAAGGCTCAATTCTTCCACGTGATTTTGCACTCAACGAAATTCAATCATACAATCTCTTTTCCGAAGATTTTGGCTCAATCCGGTAGGCCCTTGAGAACCAAGTTCTTATGTAATATTTATTAATTAAGTTGTAGTATAAAATAATATTGGGAATTGTAACTGTTTTTTTATAAAAATAAACATTATGTCTAGAAAGTAATTTCAAATACATATATTTTTAAATTCGTAAGTTGAATAATTTTTTTATAAGAGTGACAAGAAGTTATATAAAAATCATTACTCTACTCCGCTCCCAAACATTATACGAAATGGACAACCGGATAGGCTCAGAACAAATTTAATAATCTCATTTTTTACTCTGTCGAAATTGGTGATATTAACTTCCCATCAAGTTCATAGTATTTTCTCTTTTTGAGATGTGAATGAGATGAGTTCGAGACGTATTTACTAGATTGTAGACACCAAATCCTAGTTATGTTCACTCAGTGATGTGATTAACCTTTAGAAATGCAATAAAACTTTCAATCACCTAACTAATCGATACAATTTTGAGAATTTTATAATCCATTTTCAAAGCAAATAAGAATATATAAAATTGTAATTTAATTACCAAAAAGGTTATTTGGAACGTCACTTTTCCGTAGAGGTATAATAGTTGGCAATATTTTTGTTGGAGTTGTCCTTTTCTTTTTCGTGGTCAATCCATTGAACAATGTGTTATATATGACGAAATGAATGTGAATCTAAGCCTTTCAATGCATAATACAAATCGTACTACCAGAAAAGGATCGGACAATTCGAGCAAACCTCAACGATTGGTTCCAAATAATTACTTAATTTGCCACTGAAAAGCACTTTCCAAGAAGCACACTCCAAAATCGTGTTTTATTTCGTGGTACGACCCACGTTGCTAGAAACGACAGGAAAGTGCATGTGTTTTGTCGTTTTGGATTGTTGAAACTGCTTTACTGTTCCAGTACCAGAGGAGCTGTATCTATGTGAAGTCACTCTCGTTCACGACCACCATGGTTTTGGAAATCCAGAGGGTCATGTTATGTCCGTTGGTACGACAAATGAGGAATCGTTGTCCACTTCCGACAAATCAGACGCTCACAATTAAACTCTCAAAATCAATGGTTTTAATTGCTTACACGTTCCATAGAATGTGTCCGAGTCGTTATCTTATCACGTCAGATTAATTTATGTTCAAAAAGATTATGATTTTACATTTTTCAAAAATTTCGTACAAATAATAAGACTAGTGAGTGTGAGCTGAATATTCGAACCTATCATGTTTTTCATAATTGATATGAAGTGTACGGTTTTAATATATAAAAACTAGAATTTGATATAGTAAATATGAAAATACCGTTTTAAATTCTAAATTGATTATTTCAATTTAACGGTTTTCGCATTAAAGCCCAAAATGTTAGGATATTAAATTGTACTTATATTAATCGGACCATATTTTTACCTTTTGATAAAAGAAATTTAAAACATATCTATTTCATAGTTAAACTAATTAAATAAAAGATAACTGCACTGTTGCATTTTAATAATTATGTTTTACATCACATGAAAGTGAAATGAACAATTAATAGGTGTCATCACAAGCACCACCACGTATACTAAATTTGACTAATTTCGAATTATTTATTTAAGACCCATAATTTATTTCGAGGACAATCAAGAGCACTCCAGGTTGTCGTTAATAAATTTGGTAACTACCTCCAAAATCACGGATTGAGCTCAAGGTATCCGGTCTTATCCAGTTAGAAGGTCGGGTCAGGTTATAAATTGCTCGCACATCAATAACCAGTATGTTAAAGTAATAAACACTCATATCATTTTTTTAAACAACCACTTTATTAGAAAACTTTAGGACGGACAACAGTAAAAAGAATTGGTGGGATAAACCTCGCACTTGACTCCCAACTATCATAAACATGAGCGAACTTCACATACAGAGAAAAAGTGATTGGTCAATAACCTTACAATACAATTATAAATGTTTCCCGTAAACCGACCCCTCATCAGATAATGTTTCATGATGACACGAGCAACTAACTTTTTGCAATTTGAATCAAGAATAGTTCTGAACCAACTCTTTTGAAGACACCACTTGATAACTAAACGTGGACCAACGACTTCCACCTCCAATGGTTGGAGAAATCCCGTGGCTCCAAAAGAACGTGTTCCCATCAATCCTTCTCGATCATCACTGCTGAGCAATGTTCCTGACGTTGGCAGCATCCAGACAATCCGCACAAAACTGCAAACTGCAGACACACCCAAAGACTAGAAATCCCAATTAGTAATTCTTACCGAGGCCAATAATCTGATTCAGATCAATAGGAAATCCGCCATTATTCCTTCATGAGGATCTGGAACCCAGACTGTCACTGCTACCGAACACCTCACCAATCGAAAAACAACCACCAAATAACCGCCAACAACAGTAGTACGGGACACTCGCCACATGGGCGCACTCGCCACACTAACTGCACAAGGACACACTCACCACAGGAACACAAACAACGTAAAAAGAAACCAACCTCAAATGAAAACAAACTTTACTGGAAAAAACAACTCCTCTGCATCATCTTCAATAGAATAGGTGTGTGAATGCATTAATGGAGGATGAGGAAAAGAAGGCCAAATGAAGAACCTTTACCTGGAAGAAAGGACCCGGAGAAGAAAAACACTTTGTTTACTTATTTAATTAGGTTTAATTAGTTGCTCAATGACTTTTATTTTGTTAGAGAATTCATATGTTAGCACATTAACTTATTCGACATAATACTTGTAAGTCGTTGTCAAACATTATTCAGGATTAAACTCATTACTTGTAAGTCGTTATCAAACATTATTCAGGATTAAATCCAGTAATGAATGGTTTTAATTACTTACACATTTTATACCCTACTTGTTTATCCTTATCGTGTATGAGATTAATTTATACAAAAAATTTCACTTACCTCATCCTAAGTAGAGTTTCACTTAACTCACCTAAGTTTTCAAATGTGACATGCTTCTAAGTGTTTTCAAAGTGGCGGTTTCACCATAAAACATGTGAATCACATGCTTTGAGCCCACTCAAAATAAATGGCTTACATGCTTTATACCTTACTTGTTTGTCCTCATCTTGTATGAGATTAATTTATAGGGAAAATTTCACTTACCTCCTCTTAAATATATACGACTTTCATTCAACTCCCATAACTTTTCAGACATGTCATGCTTTTACGTGTCTGCGGAGTCAGGGTCGGCTTCACAATAAAGCATGTGAATCTCCTACTTTAGGCCCACCCAAAATATGTTAACCATTTACGCTCAATTTTTAACATGAAGGAACGAGTATGAAAATAAAATCCCAAACTTGGCTTTTTCTTTTTTATAAGAAGTAAAATGACATTTTTTCTTCTCGAATTTACTTTAGCACCTAATTTTTGTGAAGTAGAGAGTACGTGAATTAAACAAAGAAAGCCGAAAAATACAATATTTTATTTAACTCACTCTTATTCTATTTGCAAACTCCATATTTCGATTGAGTTTTAATAATTAAATTACTTAATTGATTTTTATTACTATTTTTTATAATTGCAAAATTTTGAGTTTCAGTTAAAAATTGTGATCAAAGTTATCTATTTTGACTCATAAATATAGAGAATATTGAAAACTCAAAATCAACGATTCTAAAATCTAAATGTAAAGAATATGAAATTAAAATGTTGTATATAATGAAAATGGTCAAACCCAACTAATAAACTTAACCTTTTCGTTGTGGAGTCTGACCAATATATACAAAGACCGTGACTTAAAAACCGAACTGAAATAGTAGTTCCTAAAATTTAATAACAGTACCTTCATGTTTAGTTGCCCAACTAATTTAAATAAATTTTAGAGGTATATTAAAATCCTCTTTTTAGATCTGAAACAGAACCAACAGTATATGTAGTTATTATGTGCGCTAAATGACATGAACCTAGTTGTTCGCGCGCGTGACGTTCCTAATCTCTCGGAGGCGTGGGCAAGTGCTTAGCTGGACTTAAGATGACGAAATTGCTGACATCATTTAATTTTGACTGTTCACAAATAAACGCGTCACCAGTGATACAACACTAGGACAAAGTACGATGTTACGTCAAATTTGTCGTCTGCATGGAACGATGAGAGCTTGACACGTGTACATCCTTCCACATCAGTAGCGAATTCAGAAAAAAAATGTGGAGAGCAAAATTTCATACTAAAAGTTAATTTAATTGATAATATAATTATTTTTAATAATTAAATAATCTCAACAAGAAATAATAATTAAATGTATATAACAAAATTTTATTAACTTTCATGTATATATAAATACAAATTGAGTTGGTTCTCGAGACTTACAAATGCTACTAAATCAATCTTGAACTTGACTTTTTTATTAAACGACCCAATCTTGCGCACCTTAAAAGCATACACAACTGTTATTAAAAAAAGTTGTCAATTCCAAAGTTTTAACTCAAGCCTTCTTAAATAAAATACCACACTCTTACCACTGAACTAGATAGCTCTTACGTTTATATTACATATCTTTTGAATATATTAGATTTAAGGTGTGACATATTCAATTATAAGGTAGAACGTATTTTACATGAAAATTTTCTGAATTCTCATATTAAGTGGAGCGGGTTCCTCCCTGCCCCCACTGAATTTCCTTATGGCCGGAACTAGCCCAAATTCAACTCGACTTGCTTAAAATAAATAAATAATCAACTAAAAATTAGAACAAACAAATTTTAAACTTATTTATAAGTATACATGTTTAAAATTTAAAATTTTATAAAAATGACGTAATGGTTTATCGTATATGCATTTTTGTTTTGAGCTTAATAAGACAAATTTGAAGTATGTGGAGTGGAGTATAGTCAATGGATAATATATGAGCATGAATATCACGATTTAATATTGTTGTTGTTCGGAGACTTCCATCGAAACCAAATACATCAATAATAGAAGCTTTGATTATCCACGCAACTACTAATAATAATAATTGAAACAATATTAGTACTAATTGATGGTTAAGTTTTTACCACATGCATGTGCACACTCGATAATTGAATCAAACACTTGTGTATCATATGTTAAAATAGATTATCTCAAAAAGATGGAACCAATTAATGAGGTGCAATTTTTTAACATGTTTACTCATTAAGTGAACGGTAAACACATATTTCAAATACAAACATATGTCTAAAATGATAATGAGATAGATAAGAAGCTGATTTTAATTGCATGTATAAAACTTGATTCTTATTCACATTCTTTCTCAATTCTTTTTTTATTTATTTTGATTGAATATTTTAAAATTGACTACATAACTAAATTATTAAATCTTTTAATTGAGTGCAACTCTTCATTTTACACACTCTTTTTTATTTTTAAATTTCTTTCAAGTTTATTTTGTTGGACAAAGAATCTAACATATTTATATTTCTCTCTCATAACCGTACATGTGAGATTTACTTTTGTTGGCATGGGCCTCCTCTTATAATTACATTTGACTTACACATTTCTTGCCAAATGACACATGACTCTTTTTCTACTATAGATGAGTTGAGAATTTTTTTCCGGATAACTACATTTTGTTAGTTTTGAATGCAAAATATTTTAAAGTGTCATTCAAATATTCTAATCTATGCTACGATTCTGATTTGGCCACATGCAAACCCCAACTCGAATCCAAAAATCCCCAAGAACTCAAACCTAGAGCTCGATTTGGATTCGCCCCTCCGATTTTTTTATTCGGCCTAAAACCAAGAAATCAATTTTGGATGTCATACGATTTCTCCAATTTTAGCACTGGTTTTTCTTACAAACTAATTGCAATGATAAGCACATTTTGAACAACGGTTTGATCCTCACACTATTAGTGGAGTTGTCTGGGTTTCGAACCGCGTTGTGAGCATGGTGGGGAAAGGTTAAGGGAAAAAAAAGTAAAATTAGGACACTGAGCTTAGTAAAGGGTAATGGACAAGTGTTGTCACCATGGTGTTGAAGACATTGCAACTCCAAGACCTTTTGTTACAACTTCCAAGACCTTATGTGGTTTGAGAAGACTTTTCACCTTTCATCTCATTCAAAAATTTTGATTTACCTCCAAGACCTGTATAAATAGGTGTATCATGAAATGAACAAAACCAAATTGAGTATTCACAATATTTTAGTTCTTTACATGGTATCAGAGGAGTTTCGATACTAGCTTAAATCTCTTAGAAATTTTAGCTTTGCCCACTCGTCGATGATTTGTGATTTCGACGGGTGGGCAAGGCAAATTAAATTGCTTCCACACTGTTTCCGGCCGTTCTATGCCAACAACACTACCTCCGAAAAACTCCATAGCCGGTTCTCCCTAAGTTGTTACTCAGGGCAGCCTTCATAATCAGTTCGACCACACCCCCGCCGCGGTTCCACGAGCCTCAGTTGGTATCGCCCTTGAAATCTCGGTCGATCTATACCAGATTCGCCTCCAGATCCAAGATATGCATCGTCATGGAGTATGCCTATGGCGTCTCCACTGAGTTATCTGTCTCAGCCCGCTCCGGCAAACCACCTCCAATTGTCGCTCCACGAGTCGCGGGAGGTGTCACCGTCGGATCCGGCGAAGGACAACGTTGCTCCACGAAGTCGTCCTTTCAGTTCTTTTCATCCCGAATTTGGTAATCGGCGACTGTTCACTTGCAGGAAATGTTCACCGAAAAAAAAAATAAAAAAATCAGTTTTTTTTGTAAAGCTTAAGAATTGTTCGGGATTGGCTCCACGAGCTACACGACAAGTTGGAGCTTCTACAACAGTTTGGACCATCGTAGTTGTTTGAGAATTCTCACAAAGGGACTTTGTCGGAAATGGCTCCACGAGCCACTCGGCAAAATCATATCCCTAGAGCGCAATATGCCATAAACACGAAGCCTTAAGAGTGTAAGATGCCAAAGAGCTGGAGTCGTAGAGCGCAAGACGCCAGAAAGCGAAAGCCGAATAGTGCAAGACACCATTGAGCAAAAGTCGAAGAGCGTATATGACGCAATAGAACTAAATCCAAAGTGTGCGTACATATTGCTGTTACCATGAACTTACTCGACAAGTTGGGCATTTCCACCATTCATGCTCCAACTTGAGGGAGAGTGTTGAAGACCTTACAACTCCAAGACCTTTTGTTACAACTTCCAAGACCTCATGTCTTTCGAAAAGACCTTTCCCCTTTCATCTCCATCCAAGAATTTTGATTTACCTCCAAGACTTATATAAATAGGTGCATCATGAAATGAATAAAACCAAGATGAGTATGAAATTCCGATTAGGCACAATGTCTGTCACAATGTTCGGGACGTTTCGACAGACACGTGGATG
>JAYMTP010005879.1:0-12773 GCA_036897365.1 Geranium brycei | reverse complement strand
TGGATAAATAGTTCTTGAAGAACTACTAGTTGTTGAAGGACTACTAGATCTTAAAGAACTACTGCTTTAAAGAAAAATTATTAGTTCCTGGAGAGCCATTGGATTATAAAGAACCGTCAATTCCTGAAAGGTCATCGGTTCTAATAGAACATTCGGTTCTTGTCAAACAATCGATTCTAGTAGAACAATTGGTTCTCGTAGAACATCAAGTATTTGGGTCCATTAATCGAACATTAGAAAATATTCAACCAGTTGAATACAAATGGTTATTCGCGAATAAAAGAATAAAAAAATCGATCACTATAATGTAAGGCTTGCAACCTAAAATATTTCTCAACGACCTGAAGTTGATTTGATGAAACGCTTTTATCTGTAGTTATTTAACTATTTCAAACACTTATTAGTTTGAAAGTTCCCGAAGAACTAGATATGTATTTGATAAACGTATTCGATACTTATTTATACTGTACAGTTATACCAACATTTATATGAGACTCCCGAAGGAGTTATATTGCCTGAAGCAATGAGAAAGGATAATAATAATAAAAAATTTATATATTGTATATCGATATGGACTCAGCTGAGACTCATGAAGAGATTATGAGTACTACAGAATGTTGGAAATAAGAATTTGATATGAAAGCCCTAGAAAAACAATATATTGTCTCGGCCTGCAGACCGAGTATATTTTTGATGAAAATATAACTCACAAACTCCTGAAGCGTTTCTACATGGATAATGCTCATTCCCTCGTTCAAAGATCAGTCATGACAGTCGTAGTCGTAGTAAATATGCTAGCCATATTGAGTTCAGAGCCGACTAGATGACATTGGAACAAGATCAAGTTGCAGATGTAAAATATATTTCAGATCCTCATAAACCTCGTTCCCAGACAGAGTACGAGATTACATATGATGAAACAGTATACAGTGCAACTTTTACGAGAATATGTTAAAAGAGATAGATTCGAGAACGGCTCGTTAAAAGTGATTTATACTCAAACTCCATAAGAGTTATGAGATTGATATCACGAAAGTACTTTTAAGTGAAAATCCTGCAGATTTATTCACTAAATTCGACATTTACTAAGAAACTTATGTAAGACATCAACTCGACTATGGCAACACACCAACGTAACCTTGCCAGCTATCAGGGGGAGCAAAAATAAGGGGGAACATCATTTAGGAGAAGCATAAATTATAAACTTGATCACACTTTGAACATATGTGCGCTGCACTCTTTTTCCCTTATTTAGGTTTTGTCCCACTGGGATTTCCTGAAAATGTTTTTAACGAGACAACATTATGCACGTTCAACATCACTCAAATTACTTATTTACTCGGTTTTTATCCCATCTATTTTTTTCTTGTGAATTCAAAAGTAATTAATTGTAATTATGTGGTGTTCAATGAGGAGTGTTGTAAAAGTGGTCACCACATGCCACACGTGGTAGACGTGGAGCGACCATCACTTGGCTTGGCATAGAAGCTTTATAGTCTTGGCGGTTAAGAAACTCCTATAAATAGGAGCCATATGTAATGGACAGTAGCTCTCTTGCTACTGTCCATTGAAAGGAGCTCTTGCTCCATATGAAAGAACATGAATAAAGAAAAGGAGCTCTTGCTCCATATTGCTTCCGCCATTTTTCACTTCTCTTGATATGCTTCTTTATTTGTTATGTTTCTCTTATAACATCCTGGAGACCTTTTAATTTTGTAATTTTATATCCTAATATTTAGTTGGATTTGTGCTTTGAAACAGTACAACTATAGATGAACTTTTAATCTAGGGCCTACGATGTGTAATATAGACGGCCAAACCGATTATATATGCATGGACGAAAATAAAATATAAAATTTTTTTTATAGCCACATACGAATGAATATCTTGTAACTCATGGTATATGAAAACATATTATCCTTAGGAAAATTAACACGCTCGAAATAATTTTATAAGTTAAATATTTGACTGTCAGTAAAATATTACGTTAAAAATGAACACTTACATAAAATTATCGTTAGTTTTTTCAGCCATGTAAATCATAAGTGAAACAAAAACAGTATTATTAACACCTCAATTAAGGTGTTATAGAACTTAGACTTACTCATCATCCCTGACGAGGTCAAGGCCTTCCCAAAATGAGTATCTAAATTTCTTTTTATTTCCTTAAATAAATAAAAATGAGAATAAATTTGAAATAATATTTAAAATAATAGGAGCAGAAAATCGCCCGCCACGGCCACAGAGGTTGAAACACGCGAAAACACGCGACACGGAGAGAGAGATTAACAGAACGAACCAAAACATATAATTCAACTTAACGTTTGTTTGTTTGATACACATATCCATCTCCACACGGACCGAGCTTCCCATTGCCAGTAACCGCTCCTCTCTCTCTCTCTCAACAAAACTATTCCTATTAATAAATACAAGATAGAAACCGATTTTCATGGAAAATTTTTCAACCATTCTCATCACCCAAACACCCCGTTATCTTCATTCAACCATCTCACTTTCCGAATCAAGTAACTCTTTCCTAATTTCCGTATTCAACATACCAAAATTCGTCAATTTCCTCAATTAATTCTTTCCTCTCCAATCGGTTTCAGGTTCGATCCATGTGCACTAGGGTTTAATTGCCTGATCGATCATCGCGACAATCGGTTTTGATTTCTGGGTTGAGCTTTTTTGAAATTTAAATGCTCTGTTTTGTATTTTTGAATCTGGGATTCGTAGCATTGTACGGCAATGGAGGAGAACAGTTGTCAGAGTGGTGTGAGTGTTCCCGTGGCAGCGACGGACGCTAATTGGAGAGCTGAATTCACTCCTGATTTTAGGCACAGAATCGTCAACAGGCTGTAATCACTCGCTTTTTCTCTTAATTTTTTTTATGTCCCCTAAACTTGATTTGTTAATTGCGTGCATGATGATGCTGCTGTTCTAATCACGCTTTGTTCTCGATTCCGTGCTTGTTTGTATTAGTTTTGATTAACCCTGAATAAAATATTTGGAAAATAGTTAAATTAGTGTAGATGTAAGATATTTTGATTTGGGTCAAGTTTCGAATTTCTGTAAAGTTTTGATTGTTGTAGAACAGTGAATGGCCTAGCTAAACCCATTCCTGTCATCTAGGGAAGCTCTGAAATCCTAATTAAGTATCTTTTGTGGGCTATGTCAGGTTTCAGGAGCTTTATTTTTATCACTGATTTTGTTAATACGTTTTAAGACCTTGCACCTAAAGACATTTCTAGGACTATTTAACAGGTAAATACTCTCTTTTTATGTAGTTTTGTAAACTCTTATTTTCGAGTTCAACCCTAATAAATCCCTTTTAACCAGGAGAGGTTATCAGCTTTTTAGACCGTTGATAGTGTGCAATATATGATGTTCTTGGGTCGAAGATTGTTAACTGTCCATTCACTTTTGTGAGTGTTTGCCTTTCGCCTTTTCAGTCAGTTAAAATTTTATCTGCTATTATTTCTACTTATACGAGATATAATTAGTGCCCGGACTGCCTAAAATGCTTTAGGAAAATCTATTTATGCCATGTATGGAACCGACTGCTCTGTAAAGATATGGAAAGGAAGTTAAACTAGATGCTGTATCTCTTTTGCATGAGGCATTCCCATTATAGTTTCTAATGTTCTCATAGTAACTGTTTTCAGGAATCTTGTTTGTAAGGTTCCTGTGTTGGATTCTCTGAATTTTCTATACTATTCGCTAATTCTCTCGCGTTTTTTTATATCTAGACGAGACTTAAAAGGAAACGGTTCTCTAATATCATGAGTTACATGATCTGAAATTTTTTGGGTACTTATTTTTCTTGCATCTCTTCTTTGTAATTTGGCACTTTTAGCCTCTTGTGAATCTAAAGCTGACGATGTATGTACATAATTGCTAGCCTATATGTAAGCTACAATGTGGTAGGCATATTTAGTTTTCCACATTCTGTATGCGTCATTGATGATTGTTAGATTTAGTTCTTTTCATATCTTCTTTAACTTTTAAGCATTATGATGATGCATGTGCTGAAATTTTCTTGTACAGAATTGAGAGTGCGAAGAGCAAGTTCTGCTATACAGATCCCAATACGTTGAATCGACTTAACTGCGCCAGTCTGCAACTAGAAGAAAATCTGTTCAGTAATGCAGCAACTAAGGTAGCCATATTATCTATATTTCACTATTTTTAATCTTCATTTTCTCTTGCAATCTGCTGAGTGTTATTAATCTAGATTCTCTTAAACTATGCAACTAACTTTTTGCAATGTATGTGCACTATACTTTTCTGTTAATTGAGGGGTTAGGATCATGTTAATTTAGGGGTTAGGGCCACTGGGTGAATTTCACTATACTTTTGCTTTATTTTAAGAAAAGTCACGAATGGTGGGCTCCCTTCAATAGAGAGGGAGCGAATACTCCACTTCAGATTGGGCATCAGTCGCTTATTAGGGCCAGAAGCCCGCAAGAATTTCTGCTGAATTGACACCAATGGATCTACCTCTACCGTCACAATCTAATTTTCACTCATAATGAAAAGTTGTCGTGTTATTAGCAATTACAACATACCATTTCTGGTTTCTAATATATTAATGTATCTGCGTTTATATCTTAATGCCAAAGGCATATGTAATTAAATAGTTTTTCTATTGATTCCAGCTGATCTTTCCCTTTCCAAATTGATATGCACTCTTTTCTCCTTTCTGCCTTTTATCTGTTTCTTGGAGTTTACATCACATTTTAAACAGATAATGTTCACTTGACGAATACCATATGCATAACTTGCAATGTTACTGGTTATTGAAATGAACAATTATGTTTGCCACCAATGCTAATTGGATATCATTATGGTTTCTGTTACTATAGGATGATTATATGAAAGGAATAAGTAAGAGGATGATGCCAACTGTTTCAACACCTTCTTCCAATCTAGGTAATTACCCTATATATATTATCCACACTCAGTAGTGGTTTGTGAAATTCACCCAGTGGGCATTTGATATTAGCCCATTTTACTAATGTGTAGAGATTGTACATATGTTCATAATCTATTTTATTTATGAAAGCATAAGAACATTACGTGTTGAAGTGTCCCATGTTGAAAGAATGTGGATTTAGTGATCACTTGGTGTACTATTTGGATTATGCTACATAGCTTAACCTTTTTGGTTGGATCGGCTTTAAACATGGTTACAAAGTTGTTTGTACTTCTTCACCTTAAGGCCTTCTTTTATGGTCATATGTTTTTTGTTAGTGTATGTGGCTCCCTTTTTGGGGTCATGCACACTTTTATTTTATAAATTTATATCAGTATTCACTGATAAAAAAGAGAGTTGGTGCCGTATTGGTCTGTAACTCATTTGTGGTTCCTCCGTATTCATATATGCTTGGTCCACGTGCTACCCCCATTGTATTGCCTGGTTTAAACATGATTGGGAGTGAGACCACATGGTATAATGGGAAAATCTTTCATTAAATGCATGTCTTACAATTACAACTTGAATCTAATGGACAAAATTGACTATTAAGTAGATATTCTTATCTCTGATTTGTTTTGTACTGCTCATTTGTTTCACATGTTATTTGTGAGACAAATGGGTACAGTAAAACCTCTATAAATTAATACTCTTTAAATTAATAACCTCTTTAAAATGAAGACCCGCACTGGCGCAGTGGTCCAGTTTGTGCTCTGCTGTGGCCTCGGCCACAATTCGAGCCCCTGTGGGTGCTTCATGGGTAGTTGGGTGGGGAAAGTAGTTTAGGTGGGGGTTTAGACACAGGTAGTGGGCTGGGCTGGGCCCGGTAGGTGGGTGAGGTTGGGGCGGGGTAGGTTGACATCCATTCAAAAAACAAAAATTAACCTCTTTAAAATAATATGTATATTTTCCGGTCCTGGCTTGGGCCAGTTCAAAAAATGAGCAATTACGATAAGATAATAATTTTTTGAAAATTCCTTTATAAATATGTGGTCTCAACGATATCATAATTAATAATTCACCATAATTATATATACTTATATATGTAGGGTCATAATCTCGTGCGAAACAGGAGGTCTTGTGCGAACCTGTGAGAACCGTGTTTTCATTATTATGTCATGTATATTTATTATTAAGCAATATATTTTCATTATTAAGCCATATATTTTCATTCTTATGCCATGTATTTCCATAACATTATTATGGCAGACAAAAAAAAACTTTTTTTTCTTCCAATCCCTCATAATACCCCTCCCGTCGACGGGTAACACTTTCCCCTCTAGGTGAAAGAAAAATACACGCCCCTCGTTACATTGGTGGTTCTCACGGGTTCTCACGCAACTCTTGGTTCTCACTTGAATGCATCCCTATATATATATATAATATATATTACAATTTTATCTTTGTTTATATACAGTATATATAGTGCATGCTATCAGTATGAATATTTTTTATGAAAATACAATGAATCAAATTAAGTTTTGTACATTGAATCTTATTAACATACTTTGAGTTTATAAATAATATTCATTGAATTAAGTATGTATATAAATAAAATAATTTTGTTTGGTATCGAAAACTCTCTATGAATTAATCATTATTAATTTATCGATTAATTAATACCTCTCTGTTAAAATAAAATTCTCCGGTCCCAACTATATTAATTTATAGAGGTTTTACTGTATTTCTTTATGTTTCGGATCAGAAATTGAACTGGCATTTCAGAGGGATAGTAGAGTGTTGTAGTCGAGCAGTTATTTTCCACATTTGTCTTGTTAACAGTGTTGTAATCCACATTGTTTGGAGTACGTCAAACTTCTGGTGTCGATGCTGCAGGAAATGGCTCGAGCATCCCAAATGTGCATGGATTTCCGGATGACTTTGTTAGTAATTCCATTGGACAAGGCATGGCATCTAATGGCTTCACCAATGCACAGAGGGATATGTCTGGGAGTCAGCCATTGCAACAGATTTACCAGCCATCGCAGCAGCAACAATTGCAGTATCAGCTTTTAAATCATAATGTCCAGCAGCAGCAGCAGAGCGTTCGCCCTTCACATATACAACAGAACATGCATTACTATCATCATCAGCAGCCACTGCAACAGCAGCAGATGGTATCTCATACAAATCAGCTTCAGCACTCTCAGCAACAAATGCTATTGGCACAGCCACAGCCACAGCTTCATGCACAGCAATTAAACTATACACTGTTTCAGCGGAATCAGCATTTTGGGCAGCAAAATAATATTACAGAGCAGCAGAAACGATTACTATGTCAACAGAACATGTCTAATTCAGTTCAGCAACCATTGAGTCCGCAAAGTAACATTTCTGGACTGCAGCAAGTTCATTCTCAAAAGATGGTTGAGAAGCAATCAAATGATTTGAACATGCACTCACATCAGCATCAGACGCCCCTCCTTCAACAAGCTGAAGCTAAAGCTTCACAACAAAATCTCCATCAAACATCACAACCATTTCAATTACTTCCTCTCCTAGGCTCTCACAGTCAAAGCAATTCAACACAGGATGGAATGCAGCAAAGGCTTCAAATGCCAGCCACCATGCTGCAGCCTCAAAGCGTAGAACAAAAAAGGACGGTTCAGTCGCAGAGATCGCTTCCTGAGGCATCTTCGAGTATACTCCATAGTTATTTATTATTCCTTATTCTGTTTTATGTTTATTGTAGGCTGTCCATTGTCCTTGTAGTGTATAAATTAATATAATTCATTTTACTCTCATTGTCATAGCATTGTTGGAATCAATAGCTACGACGGAACCTGCAAATGTAGCTGATTGGCTTGATCATGCCTATGCAGAGGTATTCTTCTTATTCTGAACTTCAATATTAGCTTATGCTTTACGGATTGTGTTCAGTTGTGAGCACGGATACATTTTCGTTGCCTGCATTCATAAGATATATGAAATTACAAGTCTCGTAACACACACTGAAATGACTCAATCCATCGAAGCTATAGAGGCCAATAACACGGCCAAACTCACAGAAAATCTTTGAGTTCACTTCATCACCTTCGAGGTTGCTCAGCTCACCTTTCTTATAATCGTCATTCAGTTGTAGGAGATTTCGTCATATTGTTTTTTCCTTTAGCTTGCAAATCTATTTTCTCATGTAATCCTTAAATTTTGTATCTCTCTAGCTCCTTTTTCCCCTCTCCTTAATTAAGTGTTAGCATTCTAATGAATTGCCTCTTTTTGCTGATAAAAAAATGTAGTTTTGATATAAGTGAAACAATCAACAAATTTCAAATATACAGGATCTTACCAAGATCTGTCTGAATTACCAACTGAATAGTGTTAAATTGTACCTGTAATCCAGTGCACACTTATGACCAGTCAATCATGGATCACTTTGATATTTTTCCTTGACTGTAGTTTAAAATTTGCTATGCAGCTCCAGTCACTGAAAGAGAAGGTATTGCCAGATCTGAAGATTTTCTTGGACATGACAAATAGCATTTGCTCTCGGGTATTCTAGCTAATTTACCTTATTATTTTCCATATTTAGTATAACTCTTACTCATCTAAGTAATGACAGATTCAAGAGCCAGAAGTTATTGATAAATACAAAGGCAGTAGTATGTTAATGGAGAAAATGATGAAGTTTCTAGAATTGCCGAAAAAGGAATTGGCACAGTGGCCAAAGGATAAGTTTGATAACTATAAGATACAGACCATTAAGCATGTTAGTGGATTCAAGAATAGACATTTAGCTTCATTACAGCAGAGGGGGCAGCAAGTTCAGTCGCCTGGAGGTCAATCTCAAATGTATCAGATGCAACAGCACAGAAACGTGAAACTCCAACCCCAAACACTGAACATGCCTCTGACTGGCACGCCAGTTGGTTCATCTCCTTTATCACCAACACAGCAAGGAGGTCCATATTCATCATCAAACATCATGGGTTCTATCCACCCTGGTTCACGAACTGGGTTGGAACAAAGGAACGTCCCTAGCCCGTTGCAGCATGGTTCTGCAAGGTCTATACACCACAGTATTTTGGGAACGCTACAGCAGACGAATTTTCCACATAATGTCAATGTTTCTTCCATGAATTCTCTTCACCAGAGTTCCACCATCTCATACTTGCAGCAAAAGCAACAAGAGAAACATCAAATGATGTCTGTACAAAACCTGAAGCAACAAGTTCAACCACCGTGGTATCCACAGAAGAGGCAACAAATGCCGAAGCAGAATGTGCCATCAGGTGTCAATTCAATGATGCTTCAGGAACATCAGCGTGTAGAATTTCTCCATCATACCTTCCTACAAAATCCTACTCGGCAACTTCATGCCACTTCTCCGCAAACATCTCAGCAGTCTTCTCCTCAGCTTGACCAGCAAAATAACTTGTCATCTCTTTCAAAATTTGGAACACCCATGCATTCTGCTAATTCTCCGTTTGTCATGCAATCTCCGTCTACTCCCCTGACTCCATCTTCAATATCTATTGATCTTGAGAAACAGCCTTCTAGTATTCCTACAGTTACAGCTTCAGAAACTTCTCTACATCCTCAAACACCAGTCTCCTTAGCCCCATCCCGTACAAAATTTCATAATCAATCCCTTTCCATTGATAAACATGAGATATCAGCTTCTCCTTTGTTCATGGAGTCTACTGCCGCAAAAGGAAATTTGCAGTCAGATGCTGTGAAGAAACCATTTCAGCGCTTACTCAAAGCAGTGAGTGTCAGTCATGTAGTTTCTCTGTTATTCTTATATGCAAAATTTCTTCATATATTTATTTTGGAATTTTCTACTTTTCCTTATTCTTCCAAGTCCTGTTGTGATGAATTATCAAATATTTATGCATGTTCCAGGTAGAATCCATATCTTCTAATGCATTGGCTGCTTCCATCCGTGAAATTGGTTGTGTTGTACATTTGGCTGATACAATTGCTCAAAGAACATATGATAATGTATGTAGTAGTACTGGTGGTGAGGATTTGGTCTCTAAAACAAGGTTCCTTTTACAAAGGAGCACCTTATGTGCACCGCCTTCCGAAAATATGAAACGCAATATAAGTGCACTGGCCCTCGATGCATCATCATCTTGTACTACTGAAAATGATAGTTTGAAGCATGTTTTTGGTCTTCATGACATTGGCTCGCCCACAACCAATTGGCCCAAGAGGTGTAGGATCGAGGTTTGAGTTTTTCTCCTATAACTTTTACTTTACAACTCTGGTGACATTTGTATATGACCTTATGTCCTGCATCATGAACTTCTCTTCTCTTTGTATCATCATGTAGCCGTTCTATTTGACTGGTGATAGAAGTTGTGAATAATCCAAGCATGAAATTGTAGCAAAGCAGAGAGAAATAATGAAAGTCTATTATGGTTTAATGTGTTGATATTTTGAGCCATCTTCAAGAAACCTGCCGTTCTACTCTAATGTATGAATACTGCCTTCTTTTTCGGGCTTCCTATGCCCTTTGGATCTACAATATTTATAGTCTGAGTTGACCTAATACTGTTTTCGTTGCAAGGTTCTTTTACTAATACTTTGAAGTCCCATTCTACTTATGCTTTCTAGTCACAGCTCCATCACCTTGCTACTACTGATCTTTGGCAATCTCATTCTTCTTTTCTTATCTAATTGGATCTCCATTATTTTGTCAAACAATTTCTTGATACTCTTAGCTGTATATGTTAAATTTTCATCTTCACTTCACCTCTTGAATTTTTTCCCTTTTAGTTGCAGCCCAATAGCAATTTGTTAGATGAAATCAAGTGCATAAACCAGCAGCTAGTCGAAACTGTGGTAGACTTGGATTCGACCAACGATAAAGGTGAAGGAACTATTGTCATATTCTCCTACAATGGTTTGATTCTGAGCGAAAAATTGAAATTGCAGTACAATGCGGCACAAATGGTATATTTCTGGCTTCTCTGATGTCACAGATGATTCACTAAAGTGCATGATCAAAACTGACTACCTGCTATTTCTATAATGTTTTCTCCCTACAGTCACCAATCTTTCCCCTGAGGTTGCTTGTCCCTGTCAATTATCCAGATTCTTCTCCTAAAATCTTAGATGGCTTCCCCGTTGATTGGAGGTGATGAGTTTCAGTATGATGCCTCTTTTTAATTGCATTTTCAGCTTGGATACTCTTATATGGCCTTGAAATTGTTTTCTTTGTGTATTCTTGTATGATGAAGAGTTTCAGTTTCTGATGTTATTAAACTGAGTGATCTGGTGTATGTATGTCTGATGTAGTGAAAAATCAGAAGATCTGTTGGAGAAGGCCAAGGAGAGGTTCAGTAGGGCGGTGCGGACGCTTGCAGAGCCGGTGTCGGTAGGAGAGATGGCAAGAAGTTGGGACGGTTGTGCACGAGCGGTGTTGTCGGAGCATGCGCAGAGTATGGGAGGGGAATGCCTCAGTTCAAGATATGGTTCGTGGGAGACTTGTGTCACTGCTTCATGACTCCTCACCTCCCTTCCCCCACACACATTCCTTCCTATTCATAACTTATCTGTTAGTGACTGTTATTGTTATGATTCATGTAATAAATATAACTCAGTAGACCATACTCTCAAAGTTCTTCTTGATGTTCGTGGTAAATTTCAAATCAGTGTCCTGCTTGTTAATAGGAATTTATTGCGTTCAGATCCAAGAATTAGATTCTCCATACTTGTATTATTCATAACATGAAAGAGTATAAATGTTACATATAGTATTCAAATTTTAGTTATTATTGCCTTTTAACCTCTTGCACTTTAATGTATTATGTATTTTGTTAATGACAAAACTTGGTTGAAACTATACTTTTGTACAAAATGTGTATTGGTAGTATATAAAATTATTTTAAAAATAATTCTTTTAAAAGTATAGTATAAATTTGATCATACAAATTTTAGTTAAAAATAAATAGAAAATCTTTTAACAAAATTTATATATATATATATATTAAACAAAATCTCATTTTAAGTGCGATTTTTTAATTTTTGCACAAATAAACCCGTTTCACATAAAAATGTAAAACTTACAGCACATTTTTGCCATTAAAAAAAAGAAGAATGACGGTTTATTATGCTTAACTATACAGTTTTCACATTTTGATACCTTAACTTTTTTTAATACCCTAACTATCATTTTGGGACAACCTAACCCTAAAATACCTAAGCTACCATTCTGAACCAGCCATTTTCTGGTTGAGTTCGGACGAATCGTATGCGGCTTAATTGAGCTGGACAAATTGAGTCGGTTCCTACCCTTTTCTATCTACACTTCAGAACCTTAGGTTTTCTTCACTGTTCTAGTGGTTTTGGAACAAGGATGGAGCGATTCCAAGCTCAAGCGGAGCTCGGGTGTGGTGGACCGCTCTGTCACACTTTCTTCTCAGAGGTCTGGTCGAACGGAGCAGGGGCGGTTTCGTCGCATCTCCTTCCCCAGAGGAAGGGTTGAAAAGAGCTGCCCCAGGGTGGTATCGAGGGCTCCTCGATTTGGATGGACTCGAGCTTTTTAAATCCGTCCTGCGCTTTAGTTCTCTCTCATAAGCGCGACGAGGATGGGTTTCTTGGTGGAAGTAGCAACAATAGCGAGGCCTCGGTGGAAATTCTGGGGCGAGGACCTCTGGCGCTGTCGTTGGAGATGGGGGTTGCCTTGCTGTTTCGGGCCAATAGCTTTGTCGTCGGTCTAGTCTCTCGCTGATGCCCGGGAATTGGACGCGCCGGGCCAAGCCCCTTGACACGCGCCCCTTCCCTGACTAACGCGCATCAGAGCACGGTCGTCTATCAATCAAGTAAATTTGTAAGTTTCCGGCTTTACCGG
>JAYMTP010005878.1:0-12773 GCA_036897365.1 Geranium brycei | reverse complement strand
ATATTATATATGATTATTTTTTAACAAAAAACATTAAACAATTTCAATTAAATCAATTATGTATATAATTATATATTATACATTATATAAAACAATTACACGTGTTATTATATCTTATAAATTCGGGACATTTTTCAAAAAAATTTGCATTTCGGATACTTTTCGGGTCAAGTTTCGGGTAAAACCCACACTCGACAGGTTTTGAGCGGGGTGGGTACCCGTTCACTTTGAACGGGTTTTTTCCGGGTCGGGTACCCGTTCAAATCTTTCGAGTGCGGGTTTGGTCAAATCCGCCCCAAACCCGACCAGTTGTCATCCCTAGTTTTAAATTATACTTTTCCCAAAAAAAAAACAATAACTTAGCTCTCATTTCTTCTCCCCTTTTACAAAGTAATCTCCTATTTTATTATCTCTTTATTTCACTTAAAAGTCTTGTTTTAACAATTAATTTTAATTACATTCTGACCCCACATTTAACACTATTTTCACGACACGCACTAAGTTCTCTTGTCGCCACTACCCTACAAGGCACGAAAGAGATGGAGGGACGATCATTTCTGTGCACCGTCATTGAATACACGAACACGTGGCTCCTCTGCGTTACATGACCGACGGTGTCTTTAACATATCACGGCAATTATTTATATCTTCACGCTCGTACCCTCATTTTTTGTCCTCTTCACACCTGTCACCATCTGTGACGCAGAAATCGAGACAGTCGACGTCAGATCCTCTCATAGCGCGACACCTGTCCGGACGCAAATATTTTGAACGCACGTGATCGTCCAACCGAGATCATCGACGTCACTTAAAATGCTCATTTTTAACGTAAATGATAATTAATTAATTAAACTATTAACAGGTGTTATCGTTTGTTTCGTTCTCACATTTCTTCTAGCTAGACCAAAAGCGCAATCACTATTTTTTCTGATTGCTCTGTTCTTTGAAGAAACTTCTCGCTCCTGAACCTAGAGAGCTCTCAGCACCTGCTTGACGCTAGCGATCCACGGTTCGTTTCTTCGATTCGAATCCGAATTGTTCGTTTTTCAGGTTCCGTGTGCGTTCTAATCCTTTGTACTGCGATTTGTATGCTAGATCTGTTCGTGATAGTGTGAAGATCGTGGTGTGGTCGAGGTACGGAATTGTTCATCGTTTGTTTTGATCTTTATTTTTTTGATTGTTTGTGTGTAATTATTGTG
This sequence comes from Geranium brycei, assembly GCA_036897365.1. Lineage (NCBI taxonomy): Eukaryota > Viridiplantae > Streptophyta > Magnoliopsida > Geraniales > Geraniaceae > Geranium > Geranium brycei. The sequence goes on along the minus strand of JAYMTP010005878.1, from coordinate 11,574 downwards.
CTGTTTGATCATTTTTGCCTCCACCGCTTCGATTTTAAAAAGCTTTGGATTCGTTGTTCTTTTTGTCGTAATCGCTGTTTGGTAGCCGAGAAAATCAGGAGGACATGTAATTAGCTGAGTTTTGAGTTTGATGTGGAGTTTTGTTTGAATTTGGAAAAGTGACTAAATATGGAAATTCAGATTTTCTATGGCTTAATTTTTGACTGACTTATTTGGTTTCATGTTTTATTTGAGATTCAGTATGTTTATAGTTTATACTGTCAACTTCTAAGTGTATTCTTCTGAAACAACTGTTGCATCTGTATGTTCCTGATTTTGGGAGGTGAGATGTGAGGAGAATATGTATAAATGGGTGATTGCCGAGTTTGCATTTGTATCATGTAGTCTTACGAGGAACCTACATATCCAAATTCGTAACGTAGAAACCGTTATTCGTGTTTAATTAGGCTGTTTGATAATTTTTGCCTCCACCGCTTCGATTTCAAGTGATTTGTATCTGTTGTCCTTTTCCTCGCAATTGCTGTTTGGTTGTCTTGAAAATTAGGGGGAAATGTAATCGGCTGAGTTTTGAGTTTAATGTGGAGTTTTATTTAAATTTGGAAAGATATATAAATATGGAAATTCAGATTTTCTGTGGCTTAATTTATGATTGACTATATAATGATCAAAATAATAATTTATGACTGACTTATTTGGTTTCATGTTTTATTTGAGATTCAATATGGCCATATCTACTTTTATACTGTCAAATTCCGTTTTGTGTAATCTTCTGAAACAATGTTGTATCAGTATGTGGAGAATATGTATATATGGGTGATTGGCGAGTTTGCATGTGTATCATGTAGCTTTACAAGGAAACTATATACAGCTGCCGTATATGTACTAGTATCTTTTAATTGGAATCTTTGGATGCTCATTACCAATTAGTACCAAATTTTGAAATGACCTTGAATCATAATTGGGCAGTTTATACGTGTGATTGCGCCAGCTTAATTTCTCCAAATTAGACAGTTCGGGAAGAGGCTGTTTAGAATTTGGTATGTGGGGGCATCAACGTGAAGCGTCTACGATATACAAGCGTATGTCGTCAAAAGATAATGGGAAAGATGATTTAGAAGACAACGGGGGTAACCATGCCTATTCATCATTTAAGAGATATTTTGTTTTTACAGCATATGAAATGTTTTTGGTTACAGTATGGTACGATATTTGGCTTATTGTCTGCATATGTTTTTAGCTCTTTTAGAGAATGGTATGGAGGGCGCATATCCTTCATGGAAGCTCTCTTTCCCTCATGTCATAGTGGGTACCTTATCTTCATTCTTATTCGGCTACCACCTTGGGTTAGTATTCTTCAATGAACTTGTTAATTTCAGTTTTTGTTTCATCTCCCAAGTGCTACTTGTAGCATATGGAGTGGGAAATTGTAATTAATAGCTTGCATGTTTGCTTTTTCTTAACAGAGTTGTTAATGAACCACTTCAAAGTATTTCCTTGGATCTTGGTTTTAGTGGGAACACCATGGCAGAAGGTGGCTCTTGGATTTTTCTCTTTTCTAATTGTTCTAGCCTTTGTTATGCATTCAATTGTCATCATAACAATTTTTTTTATTGCTTTTCAACGTCAAATGAAGGTTTGGTGGTTAGTACATGCTTGGCTGGTGCCCTTTTCGGATCTATTCTCAGTGGCTGGGTTGCAGATGGGGTTGGACGCCGTAGGGCTTTTCAGCTGTGTGCTTTACCTATGATTATTGGAGCTTTTATAAGGCAAGATATTTACGCTATGAAACAGTTATCATTTCATTGTGATTAAGTGTCCTTCCAATATGTTGCCATCCTGGTTCATTTTGTTTTAATTTCTTCATCATGATATCTCATTCTTCTGGTTTAGCTTAGTTCATAATTTTATCTCACTTTCTTGTTTTTAAGCGAGTCCCTGATGTTCTTTGATGTATCGTGATCTGGAAAGTTTCTTCTTATATGTTCCAGACTGTTTAAGAATGAACACAAAGGGCCTATCTTTATGTGCAATGTTCAGTTTTACATAGTAACTTGACTGGGGAATTTTTAATATATCAAGTAGTCATGCATAATTGCATTGCTTATGCAGGATAAACTTTATTGTGCATGCCTCTGAGAATGTACACCTTTCCATACTTTTCAATGTCTGAGTTTAGATGACTGTCAATCTAAAATATGCAACTTGTTTGCAGTGCAACAACCAATAATCTGGCTGGCATGCTTCTTGGAAGGTTATTTGTTGGAACAGGAATGGGTTTAGGCCCCCCTGTTGCAGCCCTATATGTCACAGAGGTAGGAGATACTGCAATTTCTTTGCTACATTGGTTAATACAGGAACCTTGGTATCGATGTCCGCTTTATTTTTCCTTCACTGTGCAAACAGATTTCTCCTGCCAATGTGAGGGGCACTTATGGAAGCTTCATCCAAATTGCAACATGTCTTGGGATTATGGGGGCTTTGCTTATAGGGATTCCTGTAAAGGAAATCAGTGGCTGGTGAGAAATACATAAAGATGTCATCTTCATCTTGTTTATTTTTTGGTGAAATTTTTTATGCACCCTTAAACTTGTGTGCTTAGGTGGCGTGTCTGTTTTTGGGTATCTACAATTCCTGCTGCAATACTTGCTGTTGCCATGGTGTTTTGTGCAGAAAGTCCTCATTGGCTTTACAAGGTTTGCTTTCATCATATTGTACATGTTTGCTCACATCACTGCTACCATCCTCATTTTTACTTTTTCAAACTAGTTGGTAAAGATTTCCATCGTCTGCCTACCCCATTTCATACCCTCATTGATCCTCCACTTTCCTCGGGTTACTCTCTTCATGAATCTCATCCCTCAGTTCTTTCTTTATACACTACCATCACAAATGAGATTTTCAATTGAATGAAAGTTATGTGTATTCCTACCTCTACAATATTAGGCAAGAAATACTTTACAGAATTATTTTTCTGTAATTGTTATATCCTGTACCCAGTTCAAGTACTATTTGGTGCTTTGAATTTTTCAATGTACATAATATGATTGCTAAATTTGTAATATTCAGGAGAATATTCATCTATGTCAGTTCCATACACTCATGCACTTGTTTTCCAGCTGCCTCAACTGAAGCATCCTTACCATTGACCTATTTGTAGACATGATTCCTTGAACTAAACCTTATTCTAACAAACAATGCAATTTCACATTTAATTAAAATTTGTTCATCATCTTAGGGATTGTCATGGCAAATTAGGCTTCAATTCTTTATATGCTTAACACGTTGGGTTAGTCTGTTTCTGTCTTCTCCAACAGAATGGAGCTCATTTATACCAAACTTATGTTTTTTGATTGAGTTGCCTACATCCGGTCTGAGTATAACTATTTCTTAATCGTATTCTGGTAGTGTCTGCCACAGCAGGGGCTCTTATTTGTGAAGAATTATTCCATCCTCTGAATTTTTTACGAGAATATAGTTTCCCCCTAGCATAAATCAGTTTCTTCTCTAGTTCATTAGGTCTTGACTTCTCGTGAAGGGGATACAATTTACTGGTTTCTCATTGATGTGATACAGCAAGGAAGAACCACAGAAGCTGAAGCTGAATTTGAGAAGCTTTTAGGAGCATCACATGTAAAGATTGCAATGGCAGAACTATCCAAGACAGACAGAGGGGATAACACAGATACTGTGAAACTCTCTGAACTATTTTGTGGTCGTCATTTTAGAGGTACATATGATACTTCCATGGTGTACTTATATAGCCTCAGTGAATGCATCTGTTCTTTTCTTCTTTTTTGTTGGAATCAATATGGTGCTTGTATTATAGCTTTCTTTTCCTTTAATCCTGTTTAACTTGCGATTTCCAAAAATTCTTTCTATTCACAAATTCCTTTTGCAGTTGTTTTTATTGGGTCAACCCTATTTGCTTTACAACAGCTATCAGGAATAAATGCTGTGTTTTATTTCTCTTCAACTGTATTTAGAAGTGCGGGAGTACCTTCGAACCTTGCAAATGGTTGTATAGGAATAGCGAATTTGTCAGGTAGAGTTTCTGTCTCTTTAATTATCTAATTACTGGTAATGGAGAGCTGCACCCATCTTAAAGTGTATAATCATGACTTGTCTATTACTCCATTGTCCAGGATCTATTGCGGCAATGGTGTTGATGGATAAAGTGGGAAGGAAACTTTTGCTTCTGTGGAGCTTCAGTGGAATGGTAAAGTTAAACTCTGTGTGTGTGTATATATGTAACCTAAGAGTGATCTGCTAATGTACTTCACCATCACGAGTTTAGTTCTAAGGCTTCACATATCATGCACTTGAAACACGAGTATTTACAGACATTAGAAATAGTCATCTTGCCTTGGAGAGAAGAACATGTACGCCATGAAATATTCCAGTAGACTTTATTCACAATCTCTGGCATGAATGGATGATGATTTGTCAAGGGGTCAAAAGTACAGAATTTGGCAATTAATAGTCTAGACATATTATGGGAAAATGTTGGACATGCGTATTCATTTCTCTCGTGTGACACATTACTATAATATTTGCTCTCTTGCCAACCATGCAAATCAAACAAATGTGTGTTTCTTACTACAATTGTTCATTTTCTTTATTTAGCACTGTATTCTCAAAATTGGCATTTATTCCTTGCATTTGAACTCTCCAGGCAATCTCAATGGTCGTTCAAGCCATGGCAAATTATCACACATCAGACTCTTTGGCTCTGTACCTATCTGTTGGCGGCATGTTGATGTAAGTATTATTTGCTTTAGAGATTTTTGTTTGTGACGCAGTGAGTCCGCGTGAGTAAACGTGGTTGATAATGACCACACGAGTTTCAATCCAGAAACTTAGCACAAACTCAAAAGTTTGAAAGAAAAGTAGTTTATTATGATAAATAGTATTATCTTAACCTAAACCTAAATTAAAAAAAAAATCCTAGATAGCCCAAAACCTAATCCAAAAAAGAAGACTAATATAAAAGTTAACCCAAACCTAGTCCAAAAAGGAGATGGACAACAAAGCCTAATAACTCCAAAACCTAAATAGAATAGAAAATACTAAATTATATTTAAAATTCATAATTAATTAAATCCTAAATTTCAAAGACTTGTTTGGACCCTTAAAATTTGTTTTTACGGTCCCAAACTCATCATAATTGAAATAGCTTCGCTTGGGTCTCTTACGGGCATGATTCATTTTAAGGGCCCAAACAAGTCTTTGAAATTTAGGATTTAATGAAATAGCTTTGCTTGGGCCTCTTACAGGCATGATTCTGAGCCCATATGCAAAAGTTATGACTATTTGAAGTTGAGATGCTTGTTTGAGCTTCTTTATTCGATTTCCCGGGTCCATTCTTGCATTTATTCGTCTCTGACCGGCTCATAAAATCCTCAAATACTCGCCCCTCATCAGTTTGGCGCATTCATATTGCATATAGTAGGATGTAGTCATTCGAATTTGCTACAGCTGATTGCTAAAGAAAAGTTGTGGGCCCATGTCCTGCTTTGCCGTAAAAAAGATTCTAGAAACTCCAACTTTACCCTGCTTTGTTATCCTGGTGCCTGATACATTGTTGGTCTAGGAGATTATATTTCATAATTATACAAGTACGCTGAAATATTAAACAGTGACTGTCGGACTGGACTCTAATTAGAAATTTTTGGTTCAGGTTTGTCTTATCATTTGCCATTGGAGCTGGTCCAGTTCCAGGTCTTCTTCTACCAGAAATATTTCCTGGTCGGATCAGAGCAAAGGCCATGGCAGTCTGCATGTCAGTACACTGGGTAATGTTATCCTCTTCGATTTCTAATTACTTTGCATGATACACTCTACGCTGAAACTAGTATATGTGAATTGCGACAATATGGTAATTAAATTTCTGTAAACAATATATTTTCATCTCACTTCAGTAACTTGTTTCAGGTGATAAACTTTTTTGTGGGCTTGCTGTTCTTGCGTCTGTTGGAAGAACTTGGGTCACGGCTTTTGTACTCTATATTTGCCTCCTTTTGCGCAATGGCAGTCATTTTTGTGAAAAGCAATGTGGTGGAAACTAAAGGGAAGTCACTTCAAGAAATTGAGATAGCTCTTCTCCCACAAGAATAGAGGTACTCTTTGCCAGGAGAATGCTCATTGGTCAAGTCTGATCTCGTTTTTACTTTTACATAACCTGCTCATTTTTATTGCATTGAGACGTTAACAATTTATAACAAACCGATGCCAATCTCATATTTTAATAACTTCATTTGTTGATTATGTCTTGAATCGATCATAATCTTATTGGGATTAGTCAGTACGGTCAATGAGCTGGGGTTTATTGAACCCGGCTCATGGTATATCATATTCGGACTTTGGTTACATGGCCAGAGCCTAATTTGGGCCGCCTATTGGATTTAGGTTTTTTCTGTCCCTATTTTCTATTAGGGTCTAATGTAGTGGTAGTAGTTGTGTGTGTGTATACATCCAAATTCATCCGGTGGTTATGTATTTTAATTCTATCCGTGGACATAGTCAACGGAAATCTGGTGGTGTTGTTTGTTGCTTGATTCCGCTTTTGTCTTTCTCGTTATAACATCATTCTTATGCAGGGAGACGGACGGAGAATAAGAGGAAGTCATGTGTTTGATCCGTTAAAACAAGCAGATGCTTCGTGCACAGCAGCTATGGTAGACCACGTACAGCTTGTCCATCCGCTCATTGAGGTGAATATACACCAAATTGGAGCTAAAGTTAAGGGTTTAATTTCTATCACTGCTTAACAATGCAGATAAAGTTTTGTAATAGTTGACTTCCTCCAAAAAGAGCACTTATCAATATCCTAGTCCTAGGTTAATGTCAATCATATTCGGACTTAGATTGTTGTCGCAGAGCAACTAAATAAAGTACTTTAACAGGGTGGAGATGTTTCATAACATGACAGACTACCTTATGAATCTACGATATGCATTATTAGTTTTCTATACTAACCCAGTCATTAACTTGAATCATTAATTAATTAAATATTGGGTAGAAACTCGTTGGAAATATGATGCTTTGGGTAAGTGATAGAAATTGCATGTAACACTCCAGCAATTAAAAGGTGGTTGTGGGTTCGGACATGGGATGGAGAAGAATTTTTGATAGAGTAAAAAAATTATGTAATTTTTCAAAAAAAAAAAGAAAAAAAAGTATCTACCTCAGTACCGAGGTCATGGTTTTGAATTTAACTAGGAGGAATAACAAGTGATTTTTTAATTTAGAGAAAAAACATTTACTTATTAAAAAAAGGCAGAGCTCTTCTTTTGGGAAGGAAAAAGGCAAAAAATGATCGGGAGAGAAAATAAACTTGAAGGATTCGAAGTCCAAATGTTTTGGATTCAAAGGACTCCAGCTTAAATTTTTGACCGATTGGTAGTAAGATGTTTCAAATCCTCAGTGACAGACTTGAGTTAAGAAATAAGATTAAAAAAGGTAAAGAAATCAAATCAAAGGTCTTTGCATTATTATAAGATTGGCCTGAACCTGAAATATGCATGCATATCCATTGGCAGTACTAGAGTAGCAACATGCAGTGCAACTAAGTGCAAATAAGAGTTTAAAGAGCCTTTAGGATGTCATCTGCACTGGAGACAGTAAATTCTCCACCAGACTCGATGTTGGCAGCCTTCACTGTGAGGTTGTCAACTAATAAAGCAAACCTCCTCGAGCGCATGCCCAGCCCTTTCTCTGAGAGGTCGAGCTCAAGCCCGAGTGCATGGGTGTATTTTGCCGAACCATCCGCAACAAACTTCACATGCTTGTTCTCAGGGTAAGTTTTCGCCCACGCCTTCATCACAAATGGATCATTAACTGTGGACAAACATAATGATGTTAATAACACACACAAGCTGCTGCTGCACATAAAACTAACACGAGATGGCACATGCACAGTCCACATCAAGGTCAGTAGATTGAAAGGCTCGTTTCCAAACTGATTAGCTAATGATGTAGGAAATAACTTCAGCATCATCCATTCAAAAAAATAAGTTTCTTATGATTTTGAGTTCAAAATTGAGAAATTATTAAGTAAAGGACACATGCTGTCATGTCAGATGTGAGGGGAGAATGAGAGATTCAATAAGTTTGGCGATTGTGACTCTTACTATTATCGGATATACATACTAATCCCCTTTACTATTCTTGGCCTTACATAATTATTACATATGTTTGGACACACACATAATGATTGCCGTTATTATTACATACATATGTAATGTCAAGAATAATAAAGAGCATTAGTTTGAGTACCAATGATACTAAGAGTCTTTTACTTTCAAGTGCCATTTGCAATTGTGACTCTTAATTATATTCTATTGCACACACATACTAATGACATTTAACATTCTTGACCTCACATAATTGTTACCACTTTCATAGACAATTATTTAGTTTAGAATTATATATAAACAAGGGGAGTGACATAGTCAACTAAATTCGCATTTTAATATATAAATTTGCCGTCATCAACAATGACTTCCATAATTATAAAACATAATACATCCAAACAAATCAGTTTCTTCTGATTTTAAGATTTGAGAAACTATTCATACATGAACACATGCTGCCTAATATGATGGGAAAGATGATCATAGAATAATAGAGGATTGAGAGATTCAATTGTAAGTACTTTCATAGGCATAATACTCTAAATTATAATCATATTTAAGCAAGGTAAGTGACCTAATCGACTAAATTTTCATTTTAATATACAGATTTGTTCTCATGAACAATACCAACACATCAAAATTCATAAGCATATAATTCGAATGGGACTTCTATAAAAATCCACTTCAACAAGCTCAATATTCAAAACAAAAATAAGATGGCAACTATAACACTCGGTGATGGTATAAATGCCTCACTCTAGCATAATAACCATCTTTAAGAAATTAAAGTTTCACTTCTCAACAACAAACCCATTTCAGCTCACCCTTACACATAAAATCATGACAAACTGATGGCTGGTTAAGTTTCTAGGGATAACCAAATGGACTACATATATTAGCATATGGCACATCATTATCCCATTTTCCATTACAATGTTTTGCATAATTGCTTACACTTGCATATGCCCTCCTCTAAGCACTTTTGTAAACCACTATTGTGGATGTCTAAATTTTATTATGTTCCATCAATAATGACCATAAATTTGGCAGAGTTAAGATTGTGAACAAAATGATTATTGGCATGGCACAAAAATCAATGACCTCAATTTCATATCCAGTAAACAATTTAAGATGTTCTGGTACAATCCACCATGATTTTGACATTTCTAATTAACACTGTACCCAAGAAAATCATCAAAATGACAAAGTCAACCTGTAAAATTCGATGAATGTGCGAAAGAGACTAGAATCAAATATATACATACCGCTGATGCAGATAATTTCGTCAATGCCCTTGGATTTCAGCTCATCTGCTTTCTCCACGAACCCAGGAACATGCTTCGTGCTGCAAAATCCATAAACTCACAGATCAAAACCAGAGAACAAACAAATCAACATAGAATTTCAAACCAAATTCACAGTAATGGACTGATAGTCAACACTCATTGAAGTAAATAACAAGACCACGGAGGGCATATCCGAGAATCCACCAAACACAACTATCTACTAGTCTCCAGAGATCGGAGAATCCGTCAACACACAGATTAAAACCAGAGAATGAACAAATCAACACAAAATTTCAAACCAATTCACAGCAATGGACCTATCGAAGTAAATAACAAGATCACGGAGCGCATATTCGAGAATCCACCAAACACAACTATTTGCTAGCCTCCGGCGATCGGAGAATCCATCAACACACAGATCAAAACCAGACAACAAACAAATCAACACAAAATCTCAAACCAATTCACAGCAACGAACTCATCGAAGTAAATAACAAGATCATGGAGAGCACATTCGAGAATCCACGAAACAGAACGATCCACTACCCTCCGGCGACCAGAGAACGGCCGGAGAAGAGAAAATCTACCTGCAAGTAGGAGTGAAGGCGCCGGGAACGCCGAAGAGAACGACCTTCTTGCCGGCGGCGAGGGAGTGTACGGACACACTCTGCATCTGGTCCTCGGCGTCGAAGAAGGCGACGGTACCGTCCGGCAGCGAGTCACCAACAGCGATCGGAGCCATATCTCGAGCTCTCAGAAATGGAGGAGAAGATGCTGATAATCTGATCCGACGGTCTACGATGGTTTCGTAGTGAACACGAACGATGCGAGCGTCTCTTTTATAGGGGAACGAGACGGCCGTGCTTTGTACGGTGGATTTGATAAAATTTGAGGTCCGGATCCGTCAAATTGATTTGGTACACTCTACACCAGGCTTTCTGTTTCTGCCCAATGAGTACGCGCCACGTTGTTACTCGAAAGTCAGCGGAACTTGGATTATCATCCAAGCTGAACTTGACTGTTGGGTAGGGGTAAGCACTTTTTTACCCAAAATCGAAACCGAACCGGAATTTAAACCGAATCCAATTGAAGAACTGAGAATCGTGGGTATTGGATTGGATTTTGGTATGAAAATTGAGAACCGAATCAATTCGGTTCGGTTCCAATTTTGAGAGTACAGAACTGCTAATTAATCGGTTCAGAACCAAAACGATATTAGGGGTTTTAATTAGTATTTTTTTATTTCGAAATAAAGTGTTTGCCTACAAAAGAGTTTAATTGTGTATAATTTTCACCATAAATTGAAAAATGTATGAATTTCACATTAATTGGGTCTAATTGGGCAAAACTATAAACCTAGACCAGAGAACCGGACACTCAATCTCACAATTAATCATTCAATTGGGTCTAATTGGATAAAATCATGAACCGAACCGTAGAACCGCATCCAGAATCAGACCGATACCATTTATTGGGTACGAATTTGAGTCTCTAAAATAGAGAATTGGTTAATTTAATTCGGTTCTGACCGGTTTGGTCCGGTTTCAAAACCGTGCCCAGCCACTAATATTGGGCCAAAAATAATTGTGTTGTGGAGAACGTGTTTGGCTTAAAAGAGTATCAGATGAATTGGTACCAATACGTAGCTATCATTTTCTTAAAATTTGGTTTTCAAAAATAAAATAAAATTGTATATTGTCTTGTTGCTCGAGAATGTAGAGTTAGGTCGTAAGTTTATGTTGTCATGTTAATTTATAAAATAAAATAAAATAAAAAGAATATTTATCAAAGTAAACCGGCTTACATCACATTAGGCCAAGCGTTTTTCAATTTATATTTCAGACGGTTTGGTCCGATTGGATAAAATATATATATTTAAATTAAATAATATAAAAATATTTTAAAAATAGTTTTTCAAAAACAACAGGTTTTTATTAAATAAAATACTTGTTTATATTAATTAAATATATATTTAAAGTACATAATATTTTATTATAAAGAGAGTTTATGTTAAAAAAACCTTATTTTTTGGAAAACCAGTTGTAAAATATTTATATGCTATTTAACTTTTATGAAATAGTTTACCCATGAAACTAAGGTCATAGACTTTGTCTTCTATTTGTGTCTTAAACTTTTAATTTATAAAAATTGAAATT
>JAYMTP010005877.1:0-12775 GCA_036897365.1 Geranium brycei | reverse complement strand
TTTAACGAGCCGAGCTCGAGCAGCTCGTTAAAAGCTCGGCTCGTTTACAACCCTAGTTGAGACTCCCCGCAAATTCGTTACAAGAACCACCTCGAAAACGATGAGCAAAATAAATGATAGGTCGACAAAATGTCTCTTGCAAATATGGGATTGAGTTTATTAAAATATGTTAAAACTTATATTCTTGATTATTTTGTTATTATATTTTGATTTAATTCTATTGAGAAATATTTATAAATTTATATTTTTATCAAATAAATTATTTTTTCTTCAAAATTTTGTATATAAATCTTTAATTATTTCATAAGATATTATGAATATTACTGCCTTACATCGCCAGTGCTATACTAGTACACCATGAAGCTGAAGCCCCATGACACAAAATAAAAGTAGAGAGCCTTAAAACAGCGAAGTATACCCGAATATGCCCATCTAATATTGAGATATATAATTCAGTATTTATTTTTGTGAGATTAGCCCTTTATCAAAATTCTTTAAATATCATTTCCCCGATATTTAGGAGAGAAAAGGAACTACAAAGTCAATCGTTAACAATTACGAATCCCAAAGAGATACACATGATTGACGAATGTCATTTTCAGTATAGTTGCGAAATTGCCCAATTTCATGTATACTTGGCCTCCCCCAATTCCAATTCCAATTCCTCTTCCTGAAACTTGGATTTGTTTGAGAGAAAGATGGGGCCTAATCTAGAGTCACTCTCAGATGCAACTTCAGGAGCCATAGCTTCTCTGGTTAGCACCACCATCTTGTACCCTCTCGACACCTGCAAGACCAAGTACCAAGCCGAAGTTCGAGCTCACCATCAGCAGCTCAAATACAGGTTCAATTTCTTTTTATCTCTCTCTCAAATACAGCTCCAATACCCATTATCAATTAAATTCTCTGATTCTTAGCTGTTTGTGAATTGTGAAACCCATTTTCCCTTCTGGGTTGTAGGAAAATTTCTGTGAGATTGAAGTGAAGTGGGTAATTTGTAATTTGTGGGCACAAATGTCAATATTATCTTCAAGTAAAAATAAATATCATAGGTTCATTTACATTGCTTTGCCCTTGTTAAACATGAAACATACCTGTGTAGAATTTTAAATTAGGCTAATTATGTATGTTTGTTCAGTACTCTCTCACCAGGCTGGGTCTTACGGGTACCTTCATGACTTGCAAAGAATGAGGCAATCTTCTTCTGAAGAAATTATTTGCCTTTTTGACATGACCTGCAACTTCCTTTCGTCTAAACATATTATTATTTTTAGAGACTAAGTACTTTTATCCCGTAGAATTGTTCCTTGGGTGATTCCTAATTCGATCAAGGAAAGGATAGATGAGATGGAGTTAGAATAGAATGCAAAGCAAAGCAAATCAAGCTCGAGCTTCTAAACGTGGGCCATATTCAAACAGAACCAAATTTGCACCTAACCACATAACCTTGGGCTAAATAAATCGTGCTGAGTTCCACAACAAAAAGGTCAACCTTGTTAGTTTTGTGTACGTATCTTTTATATTTAGACCACTTTCATTGTACATATTTAAATTGGAATATATATTTCTACAATCTAAGTTATTCTTAGATCCTTGACGATTATTCTGTTGAGGGCCTACTGAAAGAGCATGTGGTAGCATAATCTGAACCAGAAATACTTAATGCTAAGCCTGTTGGCTCTAATGTCGCGGTGTGTAAAGGATTTTATCATATTCTCTCATTTTTAACTTCACTGTTCTTAGCTCTTGACTTTTGTCACTAAATTGTGCATATTCTCGAAACACCCTTGGGGCTTTCATGTTTAGAAAATGATGTCCTTGAAGGAAGTTATGGAAATACAAAGGAGCGTTCTTCTGATGAAAGATTAGCTTTGGTTGTGCTTTTGCATTGTGTTTATACTATTCCTTATCCCGTGGGTATTGATGTCCGGATCATATCTGAGATAATGCCGCCAAAGTGTGACTTTGCTCCATACTCGATGACAATTTTGCTCCCTCACAACCAGATTGAAAACCTGTAATGAATAGAGTGTTAGGCTTTATTTCTACATGGTAGCATGTTTGAGGAAGCTCGTTGGTAACAAGATGCCAAGACAGTACCAACTATAATGACGACAGAGCTTACTTGGAGTCTTCTATGGTTGTGAGCTTAGATGGGAGTTTTCTGAATTATGAGTCTCATAATCTAAGAAAATAGCCAATATGGAATTATTTACTAGTTTACCATATGCGTAACAATGCACATACCTAAGATGACATAAAAGTTGTCTATATTACAAAAATGCCACCTTCCACATGTATCTCAGCTGCCTCTTTTCTAGCCCGTTGCTTCACCATGCTGTATGGTCCAGATTAGTGTTAATTCGAGTCTAACTGGGGGATCATTCTGCAAAGTGCCGGTATTATCGGTTTACAAGATTAAAATTGTCTTATCATTAGTTGTTTAGATGTTAGTGACACACCATAACAAATGTAGAAGGCTCATAATCTATACTTTTACTTTTCCATTGCATTTGATTTTATTTGATTTTCTTCTTTTCAGCAGCTGATCAAAAAACATTTCTTCTTTTCAGCCTTTCAATTTTGGTGATTTTCCATTTGTCTGCTTCATTTCAACGTTGCTTGCCTTGAAATTATCATGCAAGAAAAGGTTTCTATATTTTTACAGTGAACATGAATGACGTTATGCTTGATTTAAGCAACTAAGTTCGTGAAATATTAATCTTTCAGAAGTCGTTGGTCTGTCCTTATAATGTGCAGATGGAGAAAAAAACTAACACTTATAGAGATTGAGTATATCAGTTAGATATGTACGTTTATCTTATTAAGTTTGTTCTCAAATAGGATTATCCCACCGTACCCTAATTTGTAATCTCTGTTTGCAATATCAAGAAAGTATTAAGTTTACACGACTGAACTGTAAAAAATGTTTGTGTTTAGTAACCAAGTATTTTTTTTTCATTCGCAGGAAAACTTCTGATGTTTTGTGGGAAGCAATATCAACCAATCAGATTCTTTCGTTGTACCAGGGCATTGGAACAAAGAATGTGCAGTCATTTATTTCGTCTTTCATATACTTTTATGGATACAGCTTCTTTAGACAACTATACTTGAAGAAAAGTGGAAACAAGACTATGGGAACTAAAGCAAACTTGATTGTTGCCACCATGGCTGGGGTTGGTACCGTCGTACTGACACAAGTGAGTCGTAATCTGATATCATTTCTTAGTCTTTAGCAATGACACTCGGTCGGTTATCAAGAGCTTCTCTCATTTTATATGCCTTTTGAATTTCGTAAGAATTACAGATGATGAATTTATGACAGCTTTGTTAAAACCAGTATTCAGATATAGGACAATATGCTTCTTTGATTTTGTTATATTCAATTCATGTCCAAACACCACTCATGGAGTTGAAGTCCACTGTTGTGATTCCAGAATTGAAGGCCCGAGATTGTATGCTATTTATCCTTATGAATGTGACCCTGGAAAGTAGTGAACTTCTAGATCAGACACCAAGGGTTCGGATCCTATTCTCTTGAAAGGAAGAAAGAATCTGGAATTTACCTGTAGATGAAAAACCACTACTAGATGTATAGGAATCATAACAATTGTGATAATTGGAGCTTTTAGGTGGGTTGGGGTTGCACATGGTATCTAAGTTGGGTGGTTGTTGAGCCAAAGGCCCATCTTGGTTGATCCAAGTTAGGAGCCCAATACATGGCAGATTATGGCATATTTGAAAAAGAGTGAAAAGTAGCTTACTGTAATTGCAGTGACCATTAGCTGTACTTTGTTAAGTACGATAGCATTTCTCAATAGTCAATTCTGTTAGTTTGGCCACTTTGGTCACTTCCCTTGCATTTAGCATGTAAGATTGATGGTTTGTCTTGTATTTTATGGTACGCCATGGAATGTGAAAAACATCAATCATTTTGGCAAGAACTTGTTATTACGATCTACAGCTGTCACTAACTGAGCTATCAACTTGTTACTATTGAGATTGGAGAGTTCTCTCATTAACCAAGCTCTCAACTCTTGGACGTCCATAACTCGATCACAAGTTCGGGACCTTAACAATCTACGTGTAGAGTCACATATAATATGAATAGGATGTCTTCAATTAATGCCGATCAAAATCAAAAAAAAAAATCACGTTTCATAAACATCTTGGGATTTTCACTCATCAGTTTCTGGCTTTTAGGTGGTCAAATGCTAGAACTAGTGGCCTGTTGGTCAGGGTTCGACTCATGGTTGTGGTATTAATATCCTAACCACATAAAATAGTATGAGTAGGTTCAATCTCTTGAGATCCTTAACTTGATTGCATAAAAATTTTTTTTGGAAAGACTAGTTTGAATTGAGACACACAACTATTTCTTTATTTATTTTAAACTACGGAATGGTTTCTCCATGTTCTTACAATTATAGTCTATTTCGTAATTGAATATATAAAATGTAGTATCATCATTGTGCAGCCACTGGATACGGCATCTTCAAGGATGCAGACAAGTGAATTCGGGAAATCCAAAAGACTCTGTGAAACCCTTTCAGAGGGATCTTGGGGGGAGGCTTTTGATGGCCTCGGCATATCTCTTCTTTTGACATCAAATCCAACTATCCAGGTTTGCAATGAGCAGTTGCAGTTCACATACTTTAAGTAGCATGTTAATTAATCGGACTGAATTGAGACTTCAATCCAATCCATCCTAGCAGTTCTGTACTCCCAAGTTTTTGCCTGGTCTTTATCATTCAAAAAGTAGACTTAGTGAATGCTTGCTCTTACCCGAAACATTACGCGTTGTGCAGTACACAGCATTTGATCAGCTAAAAAATAGACTACTGAAGCGGAAACTTAGTAAAAAAACAGGCACAGAGTCTGCGTCATCTCCAGAAGCTCTCTCGGCCTTATATGCTTTTGCATTGGGTGCAATCTCAAAGTGCATTGCCACTTGCTTGACGTACCCAGCTATCAGGTGGATCGTCAATTCATCATTCATGCTTTTCACATTCATCATTTTGCGGTGGAGCTGATAAAGTTCATTTCCTGTGATTGGGAACAGGTGTAAGGTCATGATACAGGCCGCAGAATCAGAATCAGAAACAGACGACGATACAGAAACTGAGCGAAAAGCCCGAAAGACAATTTCAGGGGCATTCTATACGATATGGAAAAAAGAGGGGCTATTGGGGTTCTTCAAGGGACTGCAGCCACAGATATTGAAGACGGTACTGAGCTCAGCATTGCTTCTTATGGTGAAGGAAAAGATAACAAAAACGACATGGGTCCTAATGGTTGCACTGCAAAGGTATCTCTTGTCTAGCAATGCCAGGCTAAAGAGTGCCTAGCTTATTACTGAAATTATATGGATAGAACCCTCCGATATTTTTAACTCTAGAGCCAGAGGGCTTGTATTTTTCATTCCTTACCCAGTAATTTATGTTTAATTACGATGTTTGATATAATATATTGATGGCTAGACTTGTGTTAGGATTGCTTGAGTACTGACGGAGTTCCGAGGAGAACAGGTCGCCAGGTATGGTAGATACAAATGAAATGGTAAGCTCCTAATAGTTTGAGAAGATTAAGGCTCTAACTGTGTCTATGCAGAAGAATGAGCGGGTCATTCACATGGAAAGATGCAAAACACACTACATTTTATGGAGATTCGATGCTCTTGATTAAATGAACTTATGGCCGGGACGGTACGGGACAGGAAATTACATCATCGGTCGGGGATGGGATGGAGTATTACCGCTCCTTACTTAAAATATATGTAAGAATGCACTCGGCAACAAACGTTCAACCTTGTGCGAACCTACAAACTGCGCCACATCAGTACGCATCTGTATGTTTGGATTGTCGATTGGTGACATGTCACTTGTAGTTATCATTTATTCTGATAATTTTATCAACCCAATTACCACCATATTTAAATTTATCAACCCAATAACTAACATGAATTAATTTATCGATCAAACAACTACGGTAATTAACTTTATTGATCAAATAACTACAATAATTTAATTTATCAATCAATGATTGACCTTATATGAAAACATCCAAAATCTTGTACCAAAGGAGCCACTATAAAAACCAGGGGGAGAGTGAACCCTTTTTTATTGGGGGGAGGTGTAACGAGGTTGACGAATGTAATTGATGCAGCATAAGGGAGAAGATGAAACAAAAATAAAACACTAACTCTGGGAAGAAGGTGATTCTCATAAACTTCCATAAGATTTGGGATCAAATCTCTACTTGCCATGTAGTCATCATAGAGCGCACATTTCACCTAGTGAAGCCACCACTATGTTATTTCCTCTAGTTTTGTATCCATCTCCTTTATGCACTCCTCAATGAAGGGATAAACATGTAGATCTTGTGTCAAAACGATATCTATTGCTTCTCTTGTGATTGTTATTCCACTTGCTCTAGTAAGTATACTTGTGAGAATGTCTTTAACCTTGAAATTTTGACTCAAATATGTCACTCATTTTGCCAAATGGAGGTGTCAGCCATTGTATTCCAGAATAATAACCATTGTAGGAATTCTTGTTCATATTGATAGAACTAAAAATTTCTTCAAAAACACCACCTTTTTTCTTTATCTCGTAGTACACTTCAATAAGTGTAGGAGTAAAGTCATGTTCTAGTTGTGACGTGGTTGGTACATTGGAAGGTAGATTTTGTTCATTTGAGGATTTTGATAGCATTTCGGCATTCCCATCATCGTTTCCATTTGAAACATCCATATATGGTGGATGGTACTTGAATGTGCCTCCAATGTTGAGTCTCTTGGGGACATTCATGTGAGTGGAGAGGTTTTCCTTGTGATAGAAATTTCGCACTCGAAATGTATTAAATTCGAACACAACATCCAGGTCCTTGAGTAGGCAAGTTATCAGCTTCTCTTGCTTGCATGTGTGCAATCATAGGTTTGTCCCATCTAAAATATTCTTCTCGCTCAAAACCTGAAGGCTTTGCATGGCGGGCAACATACATGACATTCCTATCCTTGATGTTTAAACCATGAACCATGTCACTGGCCAATTCGCCACGGATCGTGGCCCCTGTCATGCCCTGTAATTCTCGATCACGATTCATCCACGATTTCTTTCTGTTGACCGATCGGATGGCCACAGACTGTGGACCTCGGCCACGATCGGAATCTTCACTCGAAAGCCTCGGTCACGACTCTACAAGACTATGCACATTCTGAAGTGGGTTCTTTCTATAGGGCGTGACCTTCGTTTCGTCACAGAGTTTCGCCAGGGACCGTGGCCCTCTGCCATGGAATGAGGTTCAGTTGGGCTGAAATCGTTGGGCTCCAATGCCCAAGTTGATGTCCACGAGGTCATGAGTTAGTGACCCTTGGCCACTAGCTTTCCCGAATTTGTCCCAAAATTGGTCTGAAATGACCCAAAATCTGCAATATACACTCAAAGTACCTGTGAAGTAAAAGAGACACAAATGAGGGTAAAGTGTACCTGATTGTAAAAAAATAAGGTCAAAATGGGGTAAATTGATACCCTAAAAGTGGTATCAAAATACCCCTCACACTTGAACTTTTCGTGTCCTGGGAAAAATACAGAGATACTAAAATCAGGTACTAATTTTAAATCCTAAGAATCATCCCGATAGGAGGAGTTAGGTTTCTCCTGAGAGTTTTCAGATCGGACTACCCACAAATCCGCTATACAAAATGAAAAGCCATACACACGAGAAATCAAATTCGGACAAACAATTGGATGGAAATAGAGATGCGAAATAGTATGAGTTTCTCAGGAATATTAAATAAAGGAAGTACAAGCATGGATTCAAATATACGAAGCTCAATAGGTGTATGAAAAATAAGAAACTTTAAAGAAAATACCTTCAATTCCAGCTATGAGCGACATTTGCTTTGGCCACTACACCCGCTTTATGAAATGGTCTGAGATTCATATGCTAACTTCGAAACGCCTTCTCCACTAATCGTAGGGGACCTAATGGATCAATTGAATCTAAAAAGTAGGAGTTTTGTGGCTTGTAACGTTGGCTCGGGCTCAGTGTGTGGAAGGATAATCAAAAGAAGCTAATAGTGTACATGACTAATGACTTCTCCTTACGTTTTCCAAATACTCAAGATCGAGTAGTCCACCATATTTCTTCGTATTTTGTGCTTTTGCCATGGCTTTGTGGATTTAGCTAATTTCTTCTATATTACGCATTCGGCTCATTTTGGATTTTTGCCAAATTCTTCAAATTCCATCTTCTTGCTTTTTTTTTGGCTTTTTGGACTTTAGCCAAAGTCTTTAAACTTTCCCGTGGTTTCAAGTAACTCCTGGCGAATGCTCTTTTTGGTGCTCGGAGTTTCTGCCCCAAAGATGTGCTTTTGAACTTGTTGAATTATTTTTTTCTTTTTTTTCATAGGCAGCCCCGAACACCTGTAAACAGAGTGAACATTTCACACAGAATAATAACTTTAAAATTTCAATCATATACGCCTCGATCTTCAAAAATGTCTTCAACTCCGCAGCAAGTCAGTCAGTCATGATGCAAGGGTAGAAAGAGTGGATAATTATAAAAGGCCACATTGGCTAAAATTGTAATGAGTTCTTTCAAAAACATACAATTTGACTTGAATAGGGTAGGCAAATATTTGGCTCAAACGCATATATTTGGCTCAAACGCAACAAGAAAGACTTACAAATTTCTCAACTCATTTATCCCCTATTCTATTTTCCTTCGGAGGAATTTTTAATTAGTTCTAGACTCAATTTATTTCAAAAAGAAGTTCAAGGACCTCGGCTACAACGGTCACAACAAGTCAATCTAATATAAACTCTCATTCTCCTTATTCAGCATACACTTGTTGAACAACATATAAGTAAACAATGCAAGCAATTCCAATAGCCAATATCATTTCATCACTGAAAACTAATTCGTAAAATTCATTCATTCCAAATCTCGAAAAAATATTCGAGAAAATTCCAAACATATAATCAATATTAATAAGCAAGCATAACAATGAGAATTATCATCAATCATACAATTAAATAATAATCATACTATCGGCATAATAAAAATTCATGCATAACACAAATATATTAAATTCATCGTGCAAGAAACTTCATGAAATAAATTCAAAAATATTCATCCAAATAAAAATAAAAATATTCATCCAAAATTGATACGGTACACCCCCACACTTAAGGTGTGTTGTCCAAATGCATCACGCAAAAATAAAAATGTTCCAAAATAAAGACTGAAAGAAGTAAATGAAGGATAAAGAGAGCAACCCATTGTTGATCGTGCCTCTAGTCAACTCCATCCAAAGTCTCCTGCTGACCTGGAGCGCGTTGTAGAATATTCAAGAAGACACAGATATGTCTCACGTCTTCCCTCAATTATACCAGTCCTTTCTCGATGCTATCCAATTATGTCTGTTGAGTTGGTCCAAGGCTTTCTGTGAAGTGGCTTCTTCTCGTCCTTGCTCTTTTTCTTCCCGCTACTCATGGCTTTGGGGTCAGAATCCTCAAATTTTCCATATTACATGGAATCCTCTGAATCACTAAGCAAATGAGGTTGCACTTTACGAGAGTTAGCAATAGGAGAAGGTGCATTCTACCTCCCACTACCTCCTGGGTGGAGTTTTCTGGTGTTTGATGAACGGTTTCAACTGTGGAATTCTCGAAGCCTCTGAAAGTTTGTCCTCCCAGTCGGGTAACGTCTTTTCCTCAGTGTAAGTCTGAGGGCAGCCTAATACCAAATGTAAGTTCTGAGCTATGCATGCGATAAGTGCCCCGTAATGTAGAGGCTTCCTTGGATGGAATACTACATCAAAAAGATGTCGAGTAAAGAGTGCTGCAAAAGGTGTCATTCGCTGTGTGTGGAAGCAGTAGAGAATGACCAACTCCTTGGCATTCACTTTCCCATAATCACCTTTAGCAAACAGGGTGCTTGCTAATACCCTATGGAAATAAATTGCCACAAGAGAATGGAATGCAGGGGCGTTGGAATCGTTCACATTCTAAAGTAAACCATCTCGAGTGAGGGTCCCCCACAAAACCTGGTTAGTCCGTACTCCTCCGTCATCACAATCAGCTTCCCCAAATCCAAATATCTTGTTTACTTGCTCAACATTCAACACAAATTATTTCCCACATAGTCTAAACGATATACCAGAGGCTGACCTCGGGGTGACTAAGAATTCCCTTGATAAATTTTTAAAATTAGAAATAACCAAACTCCCTGGGGTATTCCCAACGTACGTCTCTTAACCTTGTAGTCATCTCTTCCTCGATCTCGCCTTCAATTGCATGTAGAATCGAATAAAGTTGGCCATTTGCAAAAGTGACTTTCTCAAATTTGGCTAAGGTATTAAAACGCATATGACTTTTTAATTCTAAGTTGGGACAATCAGGATTACCTCCCCTCTGAACCGAGACAGCCCGTCTTCGTACCATGTGCGTTTCAGTGTGTGTGCGTGGATGCCTGGATGGTGTTGTTGGCGTAGTGGTAGTCTTAACTCTTTTACATTGCACTTGAAAAACTGTCTCTTCATCCTCAGAAAATTCAGCAAAGGGTTGGGCAGATTTTTGAACAGCAAGCTCAGCCACCTTCGGCGAAAGAGGCGCCACAGACCGTGGCGAAGTGGGCATCATGGATCCTGGTAGTTGCAGCGCCACGAGTTGTGGTGATTCTAGGGCCACGGACCGTGGCGACTGGCTTTCCTCCGTGATGGTCGTCTTCTTCGTCTCCTCTACAATTTCACTTGTCTCCTCTTCCTGGTTGTTCTGAGTTGGGCGTTGATGACCAAAGAAGGAAAAAGAGAAAGGAAACATGCGAGTACCTTTTACCGGAGGTTGATTCGTCATCGCCGGAAAAACTAGTAGGAAGCTTTGTTGATCTTTGAAGAGGGTTCGAAGGGTTTTGCTCCTCTGGTGCTCTGGTTAGCTGAATTGGGTGCAGAGAAATAGTGGTGAATGAACCCTTTTGATATTTCGTTGATTTGCTTTTAGCGTTTCAGACACCTAATCGGAGATGGACACAACAACATCAATCTGGACGTTCGACGATTTCGGGTGGCCACGAACCGTGGCGAAGGTCACGGGTTGTGGCCACGGATCGTGCCAATTTTGGCTCCTCTACTCCATTTCTCTACCTGTTACACAAAAATAGATTTACCTCTTTACCAAACTTTTATTAGAGGATATTATACTGATTAAAAATAACATATAAGGATAAGTGTTGCATTTTTTCAATGTCGATAGCTCGACGATGTCAGCCCTTTTTAAGGCTTTGCCTCATCGCATGGATTTTTCTCTATGATGCTCGGTAGTGATCCTGGGGCCCTTAAAATCAGCATTGAAGCCATTTGGCCTACTTGCCGTTTAAGTTCTTTCATTCATTATCTTGCCTCTTCATGTAAGTCAATACTTGGTCCTCAAAGTTTTGAGGTTCAGATTGGGGTGCCTGATTCTGAGGTTGGTACGGTGGTTGTGGC
This sequence comes from Geranium brycei, assembly GCA_036897365.1. Lineage (NCBI taxonomy): Eukaryota > Viridiplantae > Streptophyta > Magnoliopsida > Geraniales > Geraniaceae > Geranium > Geranium brycei. Next base: position 1,287 of record JAYMTP010005877.1, on the reverse strand, counting down.
TCGATGTACTATCTAGGTGGCCTCTGATTTTGTTGATTAGAATTCAGTTGTGCCCACCTAAAGTTAGGGTGCTGGTTCTAAGCCTCCGGATGATAGTAGTTGGAGGATGGGTCATATGATTTTCTCGAGTAGTTCGAGACATAACTCACATTTTTCGTAACCTCAGGTAACTCAACTTGTTCTTCTGTGTTGTAGACGATAGCCCCTTCAGCGGGATCTTCTGGGTTAGGATCATTCTAAATTGGGTAGCTCAGCGTATCTATTTTAAGATTCAACGCTTCCATCTGAGCTACCAGCTTCGACATATCGGTTGCCTCCACGACCTTCACTCGTGCGGTTTTCTTTATGGGTTCTCTTTCTTGATGTCATACTGCATAATTTGCATACATTTCTTCTAAGAGTTCTCGGCACTCTTCTGCATCTAATTTGGGATTGACCCTTCTGCAACTGCATTTAGGGTCGTCCTGCTTTGGTTGGAAAGTCCTGCAGAGAAGTGTTGTATCTGCATCTATAAAGGTACTCCATGATGGGGGTAGATCCGTATGTTCTCTTTGAATCTTTCCCATGCCTCTGTAATGGTCTTCAGGTCATGTTTTCTGAAATTATATATAGTCGTTCGGGTTAAAATAGTCTTAGACACTAGGTAGAATTTTTGTAAGAATTTCTGAGTCAAAACTTCCCAGGTCGTTATTGATCCTTCAGGTAAAGATTTTAGCCAGGCCTTGGCTCGTCCCTTTAGTGAAAAAAGAAAGAGTCTTAGCCGGACTACATCTTCAGTGGTCTCATTGATCTTGAAACTTGCACACAAGTCGAGAAATTCTTGAATGTGTAAACTCTAGTCATCTTGGGGTAGTTCGTGGAATCCGGGATTTTGAACCATTATGATCATGGCCAGCTTGATTTCAAAGTTTTTCGTAGCTACTGATGACCTCAAAATTCCAGACTTAACCCTTGTGACGTCTGGCGTCCCATAATCCATAAGTGTTCTCGGTTGGACTCCTCCTCGACTTGTCTGATCCTCTCCTTCTACTGTTATTTGAATTGCCTTAATCCATTTTCGAAGACATCGAAATGTACTTTCTGGTTCTGGATCAAAAGGAACCAAATCAGGCGAAAAAGTATATCGACACCGAGTTACAATCAACCTCACTTGCATACACGATTATTAAAAATAAAAATAAAAATAAAAATAAGTAATAATATTTTATTTTTTTTAGTTTTATCAACTATATATATATATATATAGAGAGAGAGAGAGAGAGAGAGAGAGAGAGAGAGAAGATACAA
>JAYMTP010005876.1:0-12776 GCA_036897365.1 Geranium brycei | reverse complement strand
GGGAACAGATGAAAGCAAACAAGTAGACTACATTCATTATAGACCAACCAGTGGTTCATCTACATTTATGTCACACCAATTTGGACCATATATTTTTATTTATTTAATTATTGACTAATTTTTAAAAAAGTCTACTCTGTCCGACTAATGTTTAGCGTGTTATAAAATATTTATACAATCTAATATAAGGAACGTACCAAAATCTTGAGGGTTGTCGATGAAATCCAAATGCATGCCAAAAGCATTAGCAGCAATAAAAACGTTGGATCCGATTTCCGAGTTCAGCTCGTTTATCAATTGAACTAGTTGGGGATTGAACATAGCCGAAGCCCTGTTCAGCTCCACCGCGCACTCGCCATTCCGGCTGTGCTGTGCCAGTTCCGCCGGCACACAGCCCAGCGGCCCCGTGCCAGTCACCAGTACCCTCCTCGCTCCCATTTCATAAAGCCTCTGATACCATGTACATAAAAATTATTACGCTAACCATAATGTAATAAAATACACAAGTTTAGGGGGGTTCTGATTTCAATGTGTGATCCAAAATGTAAATTTCGAATAATTTAGATGCCAAATCAGAATAAAACTTGAAATCACTTTTGATCAATTGCAGGTATGTGTTTTTGGTCATGGACAGTGAAATTTACCATAAAAAAAACATAAGTTGGTAGGTGGAGAATGGAGCAAGTTCGGCAAGGTAGTTATGTTAGCAATAAAGGGTTTAATAAATGTTGAATTGAATGAGAAACAAAATTGTCGCCGATCTCACCAACCACACACCCAATTTAGTACAATAATTCACTCCCTCTCAACTACACCTAAATACGGCGCCTCTTCAATTCTCCTACTAACTCAACACTTTTTCTCTTATAATTCATTGTATTATTATTTTTAAATAAAGTGTGTTTATTATAATATAAGTTTACAAATTTAGTAATAAACATCTCCTTAATTTAACCCCACATATATCCTTGAGCACATATATCCACCCTTTACCTCTGTCTAATGTAATTCACAGAAATAAATAATCTGTATTTTATGGATATTTTGTACATGATTTACTATTACAATTATAAAATGAAAGCAATAACAATTTCAAAATCCTTAATTTTAATATGGTCAAGTTAACGTGACTATAACCCACTATCCGAACCTTAACCATAAAATTAAAATATATCCTATCATGTACATATTGGGGCGTGGACTGGGTACACATATTCTATCATGTCGCCATTCCTAATCTCTCGTCGTTAAAAATCACAAATCCCTAATCTTTCGTCATTAAAAATCAGAAATCAGATTCATTAATAATGTCCTTTAAATTAAAACCTTCAAATAAATATACCATATTTTTAATTTGAACAGCTATATATATATACATAAAAGGACATGTGGTACGTATTATGTTAAGAAATTAATGAATGAGAGACTAAGATTAAAGCACACTGACACATATGACAGTACGTAGTGCAGTAAAATGAATATACATTGGAGTTAAAATAAAGAAGTTAAAGATAGGAGAGTGAGAAATTTACCGCAAGAATTTTGCGGTACTCGGAAATGAGATAAACGACGTAGTTTGGGAGAGCGAATTGACGAGATCGAGCAGAGAAAGGCACCAAATAGTAATTGTTGACGAAGTCGTTGCCCCCGAGGGTGATGAGAACGAGGGCCTCGTTCACCAGTCGTTGCGTCGCCTCAACTCCTATTAGGGCCGCTACCCTTTGTTGGTATTGTTGGAAGTACGCCATTTGTTGCCCAATTCGAATTATATTTATCTGTTTTATTTATTAGCGAATAAAACAATTATAGTAAAAAAAAATAAACTGATTCTCAAAACGAGAAAAGAAAACTTAAAGAACATTACAATGAAATTGAAAGTAAGACATTACTTAACAAAGAAAATAATTGACATGTTAATTTACTTACAAATTGGATTCCAGTATCGTTGAGTATCCCAATGCCCGCCGAAGCGAAATTGGCCCCTACGAGGAGGTTCTGTCCCCTAAGCATAGGGCTCAAGTATGGCAATGTTGGTTGCGACCCAATTTGCTCGCCTAAGTATATTATAAATATATAAATTAAACATTTAACTGTATACTCAAATTCAAATCTTGATACAAAATTATGGATGATAAAATATTACACTTAACTTTTAATATGAAATGGGTTTAATGTCCAATTATAAAATTCTTGAAAAAAGAGTATGAATCGAAATATAGTCGCTGCACCAAAATTAGGTGCAAGGAACCAACCAGAATGACCTAGTGGATAAATCAGAAATACAAATGCAAAAACATATTAGACCATAATGCAGAATGCATTGCATTATAACTTATAAGGTCGCAATTGAACAGATGGAACGACTTTAAATTAAGTATGTAACATAAACCACACACATATACATATAGTCAAAATTAAGGAATTACATACTTATTAAGTCAGGAATGTTCATGCCATTAGAGAAGCGGCCGGTGGGGCGGTGACTAGGAGTGTCAATGCCGTAGGGGTAGGCGTCGGCGCGGGCGGTGGTGGCGAGGTAGTCGTTGTTGCCATTATCAACAAGAGAGTCTCCGAAAACGAAGAATGCTCGGCCCTCGACGAGGGGAAGGGAAGCAAAAAGACAAGTTGCTAGGCCGATCATAAATATGAGGCCTAACATATTGATAACAGGTGACTTGTCCATCAAAACAATGGCTATGGCGAGCACGAAGCAGCTCTTATGGTAATTGGTGAGACAGAGCTGACACACACCCTAAGAGATTGGATATGTGAGTGAGTGAGTGTGAGTGAATGGAAGCTGTGTTTTGCTTGCTTTATATAATGTTCATGACATTATCATGTGAGGTATTGTGCATTTATGGCTCTCTCCCACCAACTCTCTCAAATGCAGATGAAAATATTCATAGACATTTAACATGAATGATTTTTGTAATTTGGCTATGGAAAAGGTTAGGTTGATCTGCAAATTATCTTTTTAAAAAAAAAAATGTTTTTGTGTGTGTATGGTTATCTGTTAAATTTCGATTCATTTAAAAACCCAAACTAATAAGCATATGTCCATGCTTACATGTCAAAAGTGGTGAATGGTGTTCGCAATATCTATTCTCCGATCAACAAGTAGTATCCCAGCCTCGGTTCCACATGCCTCAAGTAAGACACGCTTGTAAACCCTCGTGGTGGACCAAGGCATGAGGGATCATATAACCATGGGTGGATCGTGAATTATACCAGAATTGTCAAATGGATCAGTGGATGATAGTGCAACACTGCTGAGGTTTAGGAGGGAGCAAACCTATGTGATGTGAGCTCAATGTGTAGAAAAATATTGTTACATAGTGAGTGCGTCGGTCCTACAAACTCTAATAATGTTAGAGGTAAAGGCAAGATTTGAGTTCATCAGAACAAGTCTTAATTCAAGAAGAAACTTCAAAAGAAGTTCACCAAATCAAGTGGTTCAATAAAAAACAGGAAACTTTGTGTGATGGGTTTGTGGAAATGATGGAAATAAGACGTACCAATGCATTCAGGGCCATGCAGCACAGAAGTAAGCTGATGCGTAAGTCCACATGGTAGCAATACAAGTTGGGCCAAATGATAAGGAGATCACTTAACACACATGAGGTCATGGGTTCAAATCTTGATACATACTAGTAGATTGTGGGCGTGCTATATGAAAAACGGGAACAAGGCTAAAGAGATGATTTTCGTGGATTTTGTAAAACTGGGTTGCACATATCGGGTCCGACTTTACAACTAAAAGCTCAACCTTATTAGTTGGGTTTGACAATTTTCTTTATATACACCCAATTTATCTCACTTCTTTTCCATGTAGGATTAAATTAAATTCTCCATCTCCTACTTCATTTATGCGTGGGGCTTATTTCCCTTTCACGCTCGTGTACGCATGAGTCTCTACTTCAACACTCTCCCTCACGGATAGCCTTGTCTACATGTGGGTCATAGCAGGGCTGGACTTCTGCATATGGGTCAGAGTCCACAGGGGCGTAGGCACGGGAGCCCACACACAGGCCCAAATCGACCCACTCTAATACGGGCTCCACAACTAGAAGCTCAATCTTATTATTTAGGTTTGACCATTTCCTTTACATACACTCAATTTATTTCACTTCTTTTTCATGTGGGATTAAATTAAATTCTCTCTCTCATACTTCATGTACGCGTGAGACTTATTTTCCTTTCACGCTCGTGTATGCATGAACCTCTACTTCAACAGGTTTAGGTAAACAATATGAATACCTCCTCACATACTTTGAGATGATCACAAGATTGAATAAAGGCAGTAAGGCACCTTTGTGACGATTTTGTACGAGGAGAGTCGAGCTGGTTTAGGTAAACAAGAACTCAGGACACTGGTCTCTACAGAAAATTCTTCAACGATTACGAAAACATGAAGTCCGAGACACTGGGTCTTTAATCTAAGACAAACAAAAAGTAAGATCACTCTCTTTCAATAGCTATAATATTTAGAACAAACATAATGTTTTCTTACGTAATTACGTAAGGTCCTGTTCGATTATTTAAAGAATGTAAGTTCAAGAATAAAAACCTGAAGTTTATGGTCCTCTTCTATATCATTGGAGGAGAATTTAAAAAACAACAAGGCAAAGAAAGTGGCAGCTTGTAAATAGAGACGGATCAGTAGGATTGGCTCGATTGAGTCACGCCCATTCAAAAATATCATAGATATTAAAAAGTCCAACTCATTTAAAGTTAACTCCTTACAAATTTTCTTGTCTAAATATTTCTCAAACTTACTCTTGTAAGAAACATTTTTTTGTATAAATAATGTGACGGTAGTAAAATATTTTTGTTAACTTTGTTTTAAAAAAATAAAAAATAAGTTTGAAGATGTCATAACTTATATTATGATATATTTTCAAAATCAGAGATTTAACTTAAATTTCACAATAAACTTATTATTCTTCAAAGTTATAAAACTATAATAGTTTTTTTTTTGAAGCTAATGAATGAATAATTTTTTAAAACTTAAAAAATAATAAATATTTAGGATAGACTAAGTGACACTATTAATTAAAGATTGAATAGATCAATCATTTTTCATTAAACCAAATCTTTAATTAATCACATTTTTGATCAATTTCTTTTACAAAAGTTAGATAAATAAATCTCATATAACAATAGTTATTTTATATAGTTTTAATTTTTAAAGAAACTATCTAAAACCTAATTAAAATATGCATAATCAGTCCTCACCAACCTTAGGGACAGTCCTGTTAGAAATTTCCTGCTTTTGAATGTTAACATATAATAACAATAAACAGGTTAACTCCTTTCAAAGATTTTGTTTATTTGAATTGAAATTATTAAATTGTGCCTCAATAAGAATTAGTACTTTTTGTGGTATATTTGTTTTAAGAAAGCATGATAGTTATTGATCAAATACTCATAATTTATTACTAGGATCATTACAAAAAGTGATGGTGTATTATTTCAATTTTGAGTAGGTGTATTTTTTATCGGAAAAAGGAAGTGTGAACTTACTAATATTTTTATGAAATTTGTACATTTATTTTAGGACAATTTCACTTAGCTCATCTTAATTATTAAGTTCAAAAATTTGTTTGGGTGGCCTAAGTTTCAAAATGTTTCCCTCTACCCCACCCAATTAATTTTTTCTTAAAATTCTTTTAATTTTTTGCAAAATAACAAAAATACTCCCGCATTAAAAAGGGACACCTTTATATATTCTTAGGAGGACACCTTAGAAGTTTGAGACACATTTTCTGAGGAGAAATTACGGGTTCGGAACTTGTTTGTTACCTGGAATGAGAAAATATTTTGAATAAAATAAAAAAATTATGTAATTATTCAGAAAAACAATCTCTCAATGGCAAATATTTCTAATAAAAAATTCATTAAAAACACATGAGATTAAGAGTGAGTTTTTCTTTGCATTGCATCACTTAATTACTTTCATATTTGACATGATATAATATGTAGGGATTCAATAAAAGAACGCAAGCTGAAGCTCAACATTCCTTCATCAAACCTCATTTAAAGCAAACAATTAATCATCACACACGAAATAAAATAAAAATGATGGATGAAATTAATTTCATTCACTTCAACCACCAGTCAAGAAAGAAAGTATTCAAAAGATATAATCTACAATTAATTTTATCATTTACTATTCAAGAAATATGGTCGAGTAAAGTGTGAGATGGATTAATAAGCCATGTGACCAACCATAAATATGGTAGGTGGGACTTTAAGTAGTTCTAAATATAACCCACACACCTATAAATAAATAAAAATAGCAGCCCACCATTTGTTCTCAATTTAGCAGTTAAATTTATTAAACTACCGTAATTAGATGAGAACGAGAGTATTGTGAACAAAGTGAGATCCTGGGCAGAGTTGCAAAATAAGAAACCATATTTATGTCATCAACTTCTTTATCTTTGTTTTTATTGATGTTTTTGCAATGTATTTAAAATATTGTAGGTTGGAAAGAGGAGGATAGGTAATGTTCTTTTTTTTTCTCAACAATTTGAAATTTTATTGAGAATTATTAGCAAATGATCACAAAGAGAAAACAAAAGCTAAATTTATATCAGATAATAAATTACCAAATTATATTGAAAAGAAATGACATAGTTGAGATTGAAAAATGAAAATGATGATGGAGACAATGGCCTATTCGGTCTCAGTCTAAAATTTCGACTAAGATTTTGAAGCTCCGTCATCATTTTTGAGAACATTCCGGCTCTTGGACTCTTGGTAGTGACCTTAATTGATTGTGGTTGACCAATACTTAGATGAGTGTCATTCTTCAAATGGTTTGAAACTGAGATGGCTCTGTATTCAGCCTCCCTCACTTCAAAAGAGTTTATCATCACTTCATCAGAGACTTCACATTTAAATTCCAATCTACGTTCATTTATTTGTATGAGCATCTTCAATTACGCTTCATACATTTAATTCGATGCAGTGAGTTTTGTTGGAAAATATATTATTATTAAGTGGGGAGCCACATCTTCAATTTTTACTTCAACAATTTTTACATTTAACTTAGATACATTATTATAAATTTTATAATTTACTTGCACAAGTAAATAAATATAATATGAAAGAGAAGTAATGAGTGGTATGAGCATCTTCAATTAAGCTTCATACGTTTAAGTCAATGTAGCAAGTCTTGTTGGAAAAAAAAATCAATGTAGTGAGTGATTTGTATTATTATTAAGTGGGGAGCCATATCTTCAATATAATAATTGAACGTAACTCTAATCTTTATATATAACAATTTCTTCTCAAAATTATATGAAATAAGTGTTCAAATTTTTATTTGAGCCAATGCACTGCATTAGGAGTGTATGAAGTAAAAAAAAGAGTTTATACATACATTAGACTTTAAACTCAAGATTTATTAGACTAGTTTTTTTCAAGTCAAGAGTGAACTTTAAAGTATATATGATCCTAAACCAAATCTTGTTGCTGCAAAACAATCTATTTTTTCTTACTCCAAATCGCCTGGTATATATTATTTTTGCTCCATTTTCCTTTCAATTGATTGCTAGGTTTTTATTGTGAAATTGAGTTTTGGTTTCTTCACATGCACGCTCGATCACGTGCACCGCCATAGCCTGACCTAACTTAGAATTTGGCTTTTGCCTGCTTTGGATTCGAGTTTGGGTAGAGCACTTGTGCTACGAGTTAAAAAGATATTTTTGGACATTTTTTTAAGTTCGTGCATTTATTTTCTTCAAAAATCTTTTTGACTTGGTTTGGTTAGAGGAGCGTTCCTATTATTTTATTGTGGCTTATTTATTTCGTTCACTACAGTTAGTAGTTGCGAATTATTTTCTCCCTCTATGTTGATTTTTATTATAAAAATACAGTCTTTATGAAGTTTGGTACTTGCAATTTCATTATTTGCTACTAAACATATATCTTCCACGATAGTGTCCCACACACACACACACACACACATATATATTTTAATTTAGTCTACAGATTATTGGAGTTCTATGTGCAAAAAAAGATTGTTGCCAAGCTTTTTTCGTCTATATTTCCTCGTTACTCATGTGATTTTGACCGACTTATATTTCATTTGCTCATCTCTTTCTCATCGTTCATGGGTTTCGTTCCATATATGTTCTAGATTTAGTTGTGCGAGTGAGCACGCTACAGAAGGATTACTATGTTAAACTTTTGGGGGAACCCGACTTTTAGATTAGTTTACTTTTTGCACGACGGTGCCTTCCCGTTCTTCATCATTGATTCAAACGCCTCAACTTACTCGAATTTCGGGTTCACTACAAATATCGATTATCCATATTCTAGTAGGAACACTAAAAAATTTAAAGTCGGTGTGAGTTCAGTATCTTCGATCCGACCAGTCATATTGGGGATCACAAAGCTTATCCCATTGTCACTCTATTATGTAAAGAAGAAATATACCATAATCGATGGAGACACGGTATCTCCAATCAAATGGAATAGAGACGGGATCATATAACTTGTCTGAATCCACTCATTGACATTCCAAATTTCCGTGACAATACTTATATCACGAACGCTTATAGTAGAAACAGAAATCCTAATTTTACTAATTCGTTGATTGGACAACCTCTTTCACAATGATCCGAACCTTTGAACATTAGTATCATTCTTTCGGTCGATAACGTCTTCCAAGATTTTGGAATGGACCTCTATACTCATCGAGCCTATACCCATAACATGGTCTACACTTGGATCCTTGTTTGATTCTCGTGAATCATGCAGAAAAATCTTCAATTTTTTATGCAAAAAGTTCAACTTAAACATTCGATAACCTCGATGATGAGTATGCTACTAAATTTGAGGTAAACAATATCGTTGATGCAAATGCAAATAAGGGGAAATCTTTAATCGTGCAAACAAGAAGGCCAAAAGGTTTCCAGCTGTCATACGATAATGGTTGATTGCTCGAGACAAATGGGTTTCACATCAAAAATCAAAGTCTAGACAAATGAGTGATAGTGACATAAGAAGGTAATACTAAAATGTAGCGGGGGAGACACGTATATTGATCGAGATGAGTTGTCAATCACATTTTTCAAAGACAAGGTGTACATAAATTCATTATTGAGAAAATAAATTTTACTATTCTATGCATTACTAGTTGGGTCTAAAAAAATAAATAAACATCTTGAAATATATCTTTTACAAAACAATCAATGATATTACAATCAGACAAAGTGCTTTAAGTTTTAAATTGGTCATTTTCATCTGCATTGTTGAGGTCTATAAATGTGTGAATAATTAAAGAACTTGTAAACAATTTAGCTGGAAATATTATATAATAACCCAATAATGGTAGCTACTTGAGAGAAGATTAATTTCATTCTAAATTAAGTTACGACAAACCCGTAACTTAAAATAAAAATAAAATATTGCAATCTAAGATTAAGTTAGAGCATTATTAATGACATATGAACAAATTATAAAATTGAACTTTAATTTTTTTTTAAACAGATCACTCATTAACCTCTAAGCAACATCAGCCAGCAAGACACGAATAAAATTTAGAGAGGCGCGATCCTCTCTGAAATCACAATTAAAATTTAACAAAACTGTTCTCGGAAGTAAATAAGTCACCTTGTTAGACGATCGATAAGAGTAAACAAAGATTAATTACATTGATAGCACCCATTATATATCAGTACTCTTGCGGAATCACAAACTATCATTCTCGGTCCATATACCTCCCCGAACCAACCAACATTGTTCACGTTAACTTTATTGTTAAATTGTAATAAAATGCTAAACTTAATAAGTAAAATTAGTACATTTTTGTAGGTTTTAACTACTTTGAAATAAGAATTGGGAAACACTGAATGGGTTATAAAACTTGGTTGAATTAATTTAGTACACAAAAGTCAACTCACAATACCAACTCGTCACTTGCTTCTTTAACAAGATCATATAAATTTTGAATCCAAGTGAAGTAGTTTGTACTTTTATAGTTTCTTTGAGTAGTTTAGATAAAGTGCAAAGCTACCAAGTATATGTGAAAACTATATCACTTAATAAAAATTACGACATTATCTAATAAAATTATATTTTATAAAAACTACAAGTCTACATCACATCACATGTCATGAAAATTATTATGTCGGGAAACGAAAAGATGATATAATTTTAACTTTAGTCTTTATTAGGGACTATGGTTTTGTTGTTTTTATAGGTGCATGACAAGAGATGAATTGTACCGACCTAGAGATGGTAAAAATTTTGAACTCGACGAGTACCCGATCAACCCGCCTCGTTTAGAACGAGTGAAACTCGATATTTTATGGGTTCGAGTACGGGTTGACCTATACCCGATCCGATTTTGACCCCCACCTGTACAAATTTAAAATAATAATAGTTTATATATTAATGTTATATAATCTAATTTGCATTCTTATTAATTTTTTTAATAAAAAAGTGAGAAAACTAAATTTTAATTACCAACTCACTAAAAAACTTAATTTTATATAATATAACACATATTTAATTAACTTTTATACTTGTATCGTAAAAAAAATTTGTTAATTGAATTAATATTTGAATTTTCGGGTCGGATTTTGGGATACAAATAAAACCCAATGAGCGGAGTTTTTGCGGGTTGGACATCCGCTCACGGTGAACGGGTTCGGGTGCGAATTTGACTAAACCCGACCCAAACCCGGCCCGTTACCACTCCTGTAACCGACCTCTCTTATTTTCTTATAACCTTTATATAGTAGTCATGCAATTTAGTTTTTTAACGTATATGAAAAAAACATTACTACATTAGTGAATTTTTTTAAAAAAACATTAGTGTCAGTGATAAGAAAGTGGAGTACAGTATAAGAATTAATATTGCCAGCAACACTTGCAACAAACAGTAGGAAGTAACATAAATATCGTTGCAACTGTCAAATGCAGCTACCATTCCTCAATGCATTAATTTTCTGATGTGATCGAACTTGTCCACTTGAATTGCACTAATGAGTCGAACTGAATTTCAATTCGTCCGAGCTCACTTTGGAAAATTGTTTGACTCAAACTCAATTTCGAACCAGAAACAATTTATATAAATATAATCTTCAACTGTGCTAGGAAAGTATTAGCTGAGCTCCAGCTCGAATCATCAACTCAGTTGAACTTGAATAATTTTTATCGTAAATTTTATTAAAAATTGTTAAAAATATATTAAATAAAAATATGTACTTAATTAAATATTAAATGTATTGCTCGCAATCTTTAAAAGGTTATACTTAAACTCGGTTGATTTATTGAACATTTTCAACCTTAATCTCAAATATAGATTGAAATCAATGTTAGAATATTGCAATATTTTGTAGCTTTCATACCTAACACTTTTGATCATAAAACGTCAAATTCATATTAAATTATAAGATTTTAATATAGTAGTCGACTCTGCAATAAATCAGTTTAAATAAAATGTAATTAAAGTACGAGGATTATCATTTCCTTTCTACCATAACTATTTTTTCACGTGAAAGATAATATGCATATACGTGTGTTTTCCGTGTACTGTAAGGGTGTTCATGGGCGGTTCAACCACTCAAATGAAAATATATTGACCAAACCATAGAGATACATTTAGGACTTTGGCTGGCCTGTTAACCACCCACGGACTCGCGGTTGGATTGGTTGACGCCTGCATTACCCGCCTAAATTTTCATAATGATGTAAAACTTCAAAAAAGAAAATTTAATTTCATATTAGGCATGAAACCCATTAAAACAATACATATTAATTGTCAATGCTTTTGGTGGGTGAATCATTCAAAGTGAGAAAACATAAGAGAGTTTCAAAGTGAGAAAACATAAGAGAGAAGAACTCTCTGGAAAACGAGTAGTGGTCATTGGTTACAAAGTTCAGTTTGTGGATGTGGAGGGTTGTTCAAATAGTTTCCTAAATTAAATGGGCTGCCTTACTTATTAGGCTAAATTAATTAAATGAACTGAAAGATGTGTAGTGCGGGCGGGCCGGTTAATCATGATTTTAATGTATTCAACCCGCAACCTGCCCATTCTCATGCGGATCAGGCCTTTTTCATCCGCAGTCCGCCCCTGGACCCTCAGGTGAAGCTCAACAGGCCGCAGGTCAATTCAGGTAAGCGTGCGGGCCGATTTTTGGTTGCAATATGAAGACTCCTAATTGTATAGATGAATGTAGGTGGTTAAGAGATTGGTTATGGTAGATCCAAAGTCTCTTATGAAAAAGAAAGGTGTGAAAGACATAAAGTAGTTTTGCTTCCTTTTTGCTAAATTGTTTTCTCTTGGAGGAATTGTTTTATGACAATACATGAATTAATGTGTGTGTGCCAATTATATTATGTATATAATGTTATGCCATGATATATATAATACATGAATTACTCATGTGATGTAGTGCCGTGATACTACATGAACTGTACATAGGTGATGTTGCGCCAAGAATATATATTGATTTTAAGGAGCACAATATGTCAGTCACAAAAGTGAGATGTGGAACATTGATTGTGAATAATAATATAAAGAATCATTTATTCACACTAAAATTTAAATGTCATGTATGTCTAAAGATAACTCTTGAAAAAAAATCACTACCAAAATTTTCCTCCCAAAGCAAAGTACTCAGCGTGTTGCTAAAAACTTTAAAATGTGCTGTCATTGTCTTTATCAGCACAGCCGGTGCTGCCCTAGTAGTGCTGCTAGGAATGCGCAGAATTAAACAAGGGCAGCGCATTATGTGTGCTGCTCTAAATTAAAGCA
>JAYMTP010005875.1:0-12778 GCA_036897365.1 Geranium brycei | reverse complement strand
CCACGCCAATTCTCACGAAAATACAGTCACGATGCAAGGGTTAGAAAAGAGTTATAGTCGTATAAAGAATGGTACATTGACAATAAAGACGTGGGTTCATTAAAACAGGTTATTGGCTTAGATAGATGACAATGGAAAACAGCACAGGTAGGTAAAAATTTGGCCACAACAAAGAAGGCTTATAGATTTCTCAAACCACGTACCACATTCTATTTCGCCTTGAAAGAATTTCTAATAAGTTCTAGACTCATTTTATTTCGCATAGCAACATGAGTACCTCTATTACATGGTTTATAACTAGTCAATTAAATATGAAATTTTAAAATTTTCTTATTAAGCATGCAAAATGTTGAACAATATATAAATAAAACCATGCAATCACTTGCAACATATAACATTTTTGCATCATTGAAAGCTATCTCGCATACATAAACCATACTTTCCAATTCAATCAATAATTAAGAAATTTCAATCATTAATTTCATTTATAATTAGGTATGCAATAAATATGAAAAATTAAAACATAGCTTAAAATGAAATAAACTAAATCATGCAAGCATAAATTTCTCAATCAGATACACAAAAGTTCGAAATATAAAACCAAATAAACATCCAAAGATGTCTAGCACACCCCCACACTAAAGGTTGCACTGTCCCAGTGCATCAAAATAAAATCCAAACTAAAGACGGAAAAATAAAGATAGAGAGAGATAGTAAGCAAACCTCACTAAAAGCTGACTGATGCACACAAAATAAGCCACACTAAAAGTGTACCGAACCTTGGGACTCCCGACAGTATACTGATCACATGTAATACATGGAAGTAAGATTATGACCCTGAGTTTATCAAACCCAAAAGACAATTAATTATTCAACTTTAATCACTCGAATTTAATTTTATAACTAATCTGAGTTAATTGATGCTTTGTAGAAAGAGACGATAATGTATATACACATACAAGATTATAAAAATAAATTAATAAATATATAATCGAGCAAACAGGTTCAGGTAACAAATCCTGAGTAATAATTAAAAAGAATAAATATGCTAGACAGTGTTTCTACATTAGGGAGGTAACGAGAACTCCTAACCAACCTAGAACTCCCTCCTAGGTGAATAAAATGCCTTAATTCAACTTAGGTAACCAAGCTAACCCTAGTTATGATATAACCGGTCGAAAAACATTAAATTCTATGAATTCTTCTAAATTTCGGTTTTGGGAACTTATGTCTTTTACTATCGTGTTAACCCACCTATACTTATTGAGGATTTAAACCCGACTTTCATTAATCATCTCCATTTACTAACTCCCCTCCCGAGTGATATTAGTAAAATTAACCAGTCTATTTGTAATTAAGCGAACGAAGCATTAAGTACATATTCAAATGAAAGCACCCTACTCGGCGCTGCAAGCATATAAATTATTTAACTATATATTCTTAATTATTATTCTTGATTCGAAACCTCAATACCTATATGAAGTAGCCAAACATGTTCATAATTGTGAAATTACTAATCATACTGGAAATGCATTAATTCATACACATAAAAACTGGTTGCAACAATTCAATACAGAATAAATTCACAAACAGATAAACCATATGGCATATTTAATTCAATTCCAAAGTAATTACGTAAACACAAATTAAACATTCTAGAAATTAATTGATTTGGGAATAATTGATACAACAGAGAAGGAATCGAAAAGGTAAAACCCGTATTTGATTGTCAATTGAGAACTCAATACATGAGGAAGGATCGTAACTTTCTAATCCTTCTTCAAATGGCTTATGCAATTCTAAAATTGGCTTCATACTCTTATGGGAACTCTTTGACGCAAAATGGGATTTAATCTGATTTGAAATTCTTATATTGGGTGTTGATTTTCCCAAATGCGTCGACGCCCTTTTATAGGTGGAGATTTTCAAGGGGTCACGGGACCGTGGCCCCTTAATGCCTCATTTTCCTCGCTCCACTATTCGTCCACGAGGCTCGTGTGTTGACTGATGAAGTGGCCATAGACCGTGGCCATCGGTCATAGTCAGAATCTTCATACCCAAGCTTCGGTTACGACTCTGCACGCTCTAAAGTGGGGGAGTGGCCATGAGGCATGGCCACTCGACACATATTGGTGGCCCCGGGTCTTCACCATTAGGAGTGGCCCCTCGCTTCGCCACGAGAGGGCCACGGATCGTGGCCATTTTCCACGGTTGCGACCCTTGTTGGGCTACCAAATTGGGTTATTGACGCCCGTGATCATTAGCCACAGGCCTAAATTCTGCATAAACCACTCAACGTACATGTGAGACAAAAGTTAAACAAAATGAGGGTGAATAGTACCCAAATAGGATGAAAAACAATGTAAAAATGTGAGAATTTGGTATTGAAAAGTGGTATAAAAATACCCCTATCACTGACCCAAGTCTATCTCTGCATCTACCATCTCTTCTCCATCTACTGCTATTGCCCTGTTCTTCGTGGGGGGAATCCTCAGCCATTCACAAATGTGTTGTACATCTACCCTCAATTCCGCCAATCATTGCACGATATTGTCTATTTAGGCTTGTTGACTGGGCCCAAAGTTGTAGTCAGGTTGCTTCTTTCTTGGTCTTGCTCCTGATGTTATTTCCGCTGTTAGCAGACCCCTGATTGGTATCTTCGGAGTACCCATAATCTATTGAGTCTTCTGACTCACTAATTTTGTATGCTGGGACATTAAGAGGGACGAGCGGTAATTTCCACCAACCGGTACCTCCTGGATGGAGTGTCTGTTCCTGTATTAGCTGCTTCAATTGTGGAACCTTGTTAGCCTCCAAGATCCTAGTGTCCCAACCAGGTAACGATATCTCTTCCGTAGTGGACATATGGAACATACGAGGGTAGTCCTTCATAGTGTAGGTTGTGTGCTATGCAAGTGATTAGTGCCCCACAATGTAAAATCTTCCTAGGGTGTGTCACCCCATCTGCAATGTGTCTAGTCAAAAGCGAGGCAAACGGCACCCTCTGACATGAAAGTAGGTAACCAGAGGGGAGGTGAAAGCGGTGGCACTAAATTTTTTAATGTTATAGTTAGCACGGATGCGTACCAGGGTTGACCACATTATATGGTTGATAGGCAAAACATCTTTATTATGATCAACATTCGCGAAACCGAATATTTTGTCTACCTGTTTAAAATTTAGCGCAAAATCCCAACCACCGAACTGAATGCAATCGCAGAATCTGTCATGTAAAAAGTGCTGAAAAATTCCTTGGACATAATCTCATAAATATCGCATAATGCCTCGGGATGTTCCCATCCTACGTCTCGTAGTTGGGTGGTCATCTCCTCTTCAATAACCTGTTGCGAAATTGGCCCTCTCAAATGTAGAAAAGGCAGCAATCTGCTTAGTCTCATCAAAATGTAAATTAGGTCTATCGGAATTACCTCCTTGTTGAAGCGGGATAGCCCTACTATGCAGTAGGTGGGTCTCACTGCGAGTGCGCGGACGCTTGGAGACATTTGGGAGTGCAGGTGGTGTGGTGGTCCGGGTCTATTTGCATTGAACTCGGAATGATGTCTCTTCTTCATCAGATACATCTACAGGGGGCTGGTGCAACTGCTCGGAACATGGAGTGCGATCGCCACGGGAGGGGGTATCAGGGTCGTGGCGTCTCAGGGGCCACGGAGCGTGGTGGTGACAGGCCAACATGTCATGGAAATTCAGGGGCCACAGACCGTGGCGGTGGGTTGCTGTCTGTGGTCGTTGTCTTCGTAACATCCTATGTGTTTGCTTTTTTCCAGTCATTTCTGGTAGTTGATCGGCAGCCAAAGAAGGAGAAGGGGAACGAGAAGGATCGAGTATCTTTGGGTGGAGGTGGATTCTACATTGCCGGATTGGTGGTAAGCGGTTTGGAGCATCTCGGCTTGGTTTTTTTGGAGGTTCTTGCCTTGGATGAGCTGATAGAGAATTGAAACACATATGGATGGAGTTTTATAGGTCCTCAAGGATGACTGATCAAATCAGTTTATAGTTTGGACTCCTAATCAAAGATGAACACAGAGACGGGACAATCCGCAAGTGTTGAGAGACGTCGCCATGGGTCTGGCCACGGGGTCGTGGCTCTTAGCCACAAACTTGGCTAGATTCTTCAAGTTTTATGTTTTTTTCTTTAGTCTCCCTCTATTTCGTCTTCTCTTCTACCTGGTACACCAAAAATAAATTCAATTCCCTCATATTTTTATTCAAAAATGTGCTAAAAATAAAAAATAAAACTGTACAAGGATAGAATTGCATTTGTCTAACGTCGTTAGCTCGACAATAAGAGCCCATTATTGCTTCGCCTATTCGCATGAATTATTCTCTATGTTGCTTTGCAGCGATCCTGGTGCTCTTATAGTTAACATTGAGGCCATATGTCCTATTTGTCTTTTAGTTCTCCATCTCACTATCTTGGCTCTTTATGTAAGCCAACATCTTGTCCTCGAAGCTCTGAGGTTTAGGTGGTGTATGATTCTGGGGCTGATATGGGGGTCTCTGACCGTTGTTCTTCCCTGGTGACCTTTGATTATGTTGCTGATTCTGGCTTTGCGGTGCCCACCTAAAATTTGAATGCTTGTTCCGAGCCTCCCGATTATAATAATTTGAGGACGGGTCATATGGCCTTTTCTGACAATTTGAAACATAACTCACATTCTCTATGGGCTCAGGTACTTCCACTCATTCCTTTGAGTTATAGTTGGTAGCTCCTTCTACAGGATCTTCCAAGTAATAAGTATTCTGCACTGGTTAGCTCAGCATCTCCATATCTAGTTCAATGCCTCCATCTGAGCTACCAATTTTGACTAATTGGTTGTCTCTAAAGCTTTTACTTGGGTGGTTTTCTTTATAGGTTCCCTTTTCTGGTGCCATATTGCACTTTTTGCTACCATTTCTTCCAAGAGTTCATGGCATTCTTCTAGTAACGCTTTATGAAGGAACCTCTTGCAACTGCATCCAAGGTTGTTCGCCTTGATTTGATAAACCTGAAAAAGATTTGATTCAACTGCATCCATAAAGGTACGCCATGGTGAAGAAAATTTCGAATGTATTCTTTAAATCTTTCCCACGCCTCGGTGGTAGTTTCCAGGTCATGTTGCCTAAAGTTGTATAAGGATGTTCTCATGAGAATCGTTGTCGAGGCGGGGTAGAATTTTTGGAGAAATTTCTGGCTCAGGTTCTCCCAAGTTGCGACTGATCCTTCAGGTAAGGATTTAAGCCAAGTCTTGGCTCGTCCCTTAAGCGAGAAAGGGAACATCCTAAGTCTGTCCGCGTCTTTAGTGGTCCCGTTGATCTTGAAAGTTGCACACAAATCAGGAAATTGTTGAATGTGTTGACTCGGGTCGTCTTGAGGGAGGCCATGAAATCCCAGATCCTAAACCATTGTGATCATAGTTTGCTTGATCTCGAAGTTGTTCGTTGCTACCAACGGTTTCACAATCTCCGAATTTACCCTTGTGGCATACGACATTCCGTAATCCATAAGTGTCCTTGGAGGTACTCCACCATGTCTAGTCTGATCTTGCTCGTCTCATGGCATTTGAATAGTTTGAGATGCTTCCTTTCAACGACGTCTAAAAGTGTTTTTTGGTTCAGGGTCAAAAGGAACTAAATTAGGTGAGGAGTTCAAACGAGACCGAGTCACAATAAGTCTTGTTTGCATGCAATATTATTTAAAAATAAAATTAAACGATGATAGATATATAGATATTATTTTATATATATTTTAAGTTTCAACGAAATAAAATATTTTTTTTAATTTAGAATTGAGTCTCAATCTAAAATTAAATTTTAAATGTTAAAACTAAATGATCGTTGACCAACACAAGTTGGGCCAAGTGGTAAGGAGCTCACACTAACATATGTGAGGTCCTGAGTTCGAATATTGGTACATGCGGGCGTTCCCAATATTCTTTGGCAAGACAATAAAATATTTAAAGTCTCTAAACACATAGGTAAGGTTGAGACAATGAACTTTGATAATAATTACGAGCAGTTTAAAAATAAAATAATAAATATGCTTATAGGATGGCACTAAACCTTAGGCCGATAACAAGAACTCATATTCCACCTAAGACTTGCTCCCGGGTAATAAAAGGTCTTAATTCAACTTAGGTAACCAATCTATCCCTAGTTATGATTTAACAGGTTGAAAAGCATTAAGTTCTGCGAATTCCACTAACTTTTGGTTTTGGGAACCTATGACTATTACTACCATGTTAACCTACATATCCCTAGTGAGGATTTAAATTCGACTTCCATTAATTAGTTCCATTTACTAACTCCTCTCCCGATTTCATTAGTAAACTAAATTAATCTATTCACAATTAAGGGAACGAAGCATTAAGCGTAAATATAATGAAATCACCCGACTCGGCGCTGCAAGCATATAAATTAATTCACTAAAAACTCCCTAATTATTAGTTTAGTTCATAGCCTCAATCCCAGGATGAATTAGCAAGACATGTTAACAATTGAGATTTTATATAGCACACTGGAAATAAATTGACTTATGCATACTTATTGCTATTAAATTAATAACAGATAAACCATATGGCAAAACAGATTCAATTCTGAATAATTATGTAAAACTCAATTAAAACATAAATGAGAATTTAATTCATCTAGGAAAGGTATTACAACAGAAGAGGGAATAGAAAATTAAAACTCGTTTTAATACTTGATTGAGAATTTAATGCATGGAATTGTCTTTTGGCTTTCTGATCATCTTCAAAGCTTGACTTCTGCCTTCTCTGGAATGGCTCTGGGACTCTCTGGAATGCCCCTGACTGAATCAAAAATTGCGAAATGCGCAGACTGAATTCAAAAATTCGATGATTTCCCCAAATGCGTCGACGCCTTTTATAGGTGGGAATTTCCGAGGGGCCACAGGGATGTGGCAGAAGGGCCACGGAACGACCACGACAATCACACGTATGTCCGTAAAGATAGAGGGCCGGTTGTAGCTATTGTTCAAGCTAGAATTGAAGAGAGCTTAATATGATCGGGGTATGTGGCTGATCAGACAGAGCTAGAGAAGTAGGCAATCGGAGGGAATCGGGGCACGTTATCCGATCCACTCGAAATGTAGAGGGATTAAACACGTATTGGTTTAAAGACTGAAGTCCGAGATAATTTAATGGTCGTGAAAATACTTCCAGCAAAAGTAGAACATGGTGTCGACGGGGTGATTGAACATGTCGCTTGGCTTACTTTCAATGTTTTATAATGATGTACATAAACCCTATTTATACTAATAATATTCAGGATATCTAGTATAAAAAGGAAATATATTTTCTATATTATTCTAAATATTTCCTAGATCTTAGGAGATTACTTGGAGGCTAAGTTGGATTAATCTGGGCTCTTTCCTTTCTCCTTATGTCTTGCATGGCGAATATGAATCATGGTGAGGTGACATTACTTGGCCACTAAGCAAAGCTGACGGAAGCTCCATGGACACACGCAGGGGCTTGGCGTGGAATGGTTCGGCCCGGATTGGGCCGACGGTCTTCTAGGGCAGAGGCAGATTCTCGGCTTAATGGGCCGGCGTTAGGTGGTCGACGGCTGGTCTTCAATCGAAACAATGACATCGAAGGAGCAGATGGCGGCGGTGTCTTCAGCAGCGACGGTCGGTAGTGGCGGTTTGGTCAGAACCAGTTCGTCGGTGCAATTCGGCGTCGGATGGGACCGGGGCTTATTCGAAAGCCTTGGTCCATGGGCTTTCTAAGTTGCACTCCTTGTCCTAAGCGGACGATAGTTCGTCAAGAGACCGAAGTTGATCGCTCGAACCTTGGGAGAGATCGTAATGACCAGGGAGGCAATTAGAGTTTTTATTAGTGAACCTCGATTGTATAAGGTTGTGAGAGTGTATGATCATAAATGTGCCCTCTAACCGGAAGGGGGAGCAAGCTCCATGAACTCGGATAAGAATTTGTGGAACACATGCAGGCGGATTTTAGTGAAAAATCTCCCGAGTGTGACACTTCGGCCACTTCAACCTTGATCTCTTTGAGTGACTCATCATCAAATAGGTGTAGAAGCTAATAAAGCTCATCCCCGGTCTCTTGCATTCTTCTGGTCTCCATATCTTTTTTTTATCAACAAGAAAATATTTTACTAGAAACAGAAAGTACAAAGAAGAGCCCTACAAGGGCAAAAAAACATACAAAAAAACGCCCACCTACCCCAAAAGGTTTAAAAAGGTAGAGTCGAGGCGATATGTCCACTATCTCTCCCCTAAACAGGCTGATACTTTACCATCTGGCTTCCTTAGCTAATTTTGGCACTTTGGCCATTTCTTGCTCTCCATAGGACTTACCATTTCCCCAGATCATGGCTACTTGAATAAGTTCGGGAGAAAACACCAAAAATCACTCAAAATATGTCATATCGCTTTTGGCTCTAGCGGAAATGTTGTCTACGAGAAAATAGGACACATTACAAATATTGAGGAATATGCGTGGCCAATTTCGGCTCCATATGAAATGTGTTACCCCTTCTCTCCCCTCGACCTAAACATGCTATGCTTTGCATGAAAGGGGATGACTTCATTAATTCATTTTTGCTCTGCCGAAATCAGTCATATTTTTTATGTCCTTAACCTCTTTTGGCATTTCTTATAACTTGTCAGTCTGATTTCGATTTCGAGATCTTTAGGAAAGTTTTTGGACTTCATCTTCTCTTTATTTTTCCGTCAAGTTGGCCGCATTTGGTGTTTACATGACAAAATTATGGTCCTTCCAAGTGGACATTGCAATTATGCTCTTCCTATCGGTAATTAGTATCGTTGGTTATGATAGCGATCATTTTGGCTTTTGAGTTCCTTTATAAAGTCGTAGTGATTTAAGTCTTTAACATATTGGGAAAAGGCTGGGATTGATTACATGCTTTATGGCTCTAGATCCCTGTTATGTAAGATTCGTTGACGTTTTCAGGTACTTGAATTAGGAGAAGGGTGCTTCGAAACGAAGCAATTATAAAACTTTAACTTTGGAAATAAAACGGAATTAAAATCCAAATACCTCAATTTGATAATGATGATGATAATAATCTCTAAACAAACTAAACCTTAAATAGAACTAATTCTCCAAAACTATAACTCGAAATTCTAAACCATAGAACTAATCAATCCAAACTAACTAGAATTAGGAAACATAACTTAATAGGAATAGAAAAAACTAAAAGTATCCAAAATCTAAGATGATTAAGAGACTTAATAGGTATTATCCTGCATCAACTCTCCGACTCTTGAAAACAATTCATCTTGAGTTTTCTAAGTCTAAAGAGAACTCATCTGGTGGATGGTGTTTCTTATAAACTTCCATAAGATTTTGAGTGAAATTTCTACTTGTTTTGTACTTGCCATAGAGCGCATGTTTCACCTTATCAAGTCATTCCTTTGTTATTTACTATAATCTCCCATAAGATGTCGTCCCCAATCTGCCAAAAAGAGGGGTCAACCATTTTATTCCAGAGTACTAATCATTGTAGAAAGTCATGTCCATAATACTAAAAGTAAAGATCACTTCAAGAGCTCACCTTTTTTCTTTATCTTGTGGTTGGCTCATTGGAAGGTTGAAATCTTTTTTTTGTTCATCCGAGGACATTTATAACAAACCGACATTTCCATCATCATCTCCATTTGAACCAACCTTCTATGGTGGATACTACTCGAATGTGCAAATGTTGATCATGTTAAGGACATTCATGTGAGTGGGAATGTTTTTAATGTGAAAGTGATTACACACTTGAAATGTATTAAATTCAGGCACAACACTTAGGTCCTTCAGTCCATAAAGGATCTTCCGTGCAGGACCCAAATATACTCCTTGAACAGGTATTTCATCAACTTCTTTTGTTTGCATGTGTGCAATCATAGGCCTCGTCCCGTCTAAAATATTCTTCTCGCTTAAAACATTAAATATTTACTGACAGATGACATAAGTGGCCTTTCTGTTCTTGATGTTAGACCACGAACCAAGCCCTCACCATCAAACTCATGATAACCAATGTAGGACAATAATAATTAGGACTCTTAATCATAGTTGTAGATGTCGCATGGCATGGCAGGGCCATGGCGTATTCCCATTTTTGTATTTTATTTAATTTATTTACTATAAATTAATATACTTGTACATATTCAATTAACAAAATTCATAATCTCCATATTTCCAAGTATATTAATTTACCTTATTCACGTCAAAACTAATATATACTAATATATTAACATTTTGTAAATGTATATAAGATTGAACTAAAACAAAAAATATATACACAAATCAACATTTGTTATATATATATATGAGCTCTAGGCTTGAATGAATTCACGACTTTAAATCATCACAATTGATTGGTTTTTTTGGGCAAATTTATGTGGTTTTTTATTTTATTTTGGCCCAAGTCAATGCACCAACACCACTTGTATTACACACGACACCGTTTTAAATCAATATGCACAACAACTTTAGGTCTAAGTCTTCTTCTTCTTCGTTGATGCAACTTCTAGTTAGGTACCCCCGCTGACGAATCTGGAAATCGTCTGACTCACTCTGATTCGTCCACCTCGTCCCGATTCCCCTGACTAATATCCAAAACATCGGCAATTGTCCCGCTATACACGCCATCACATGGCATATCGTCGCGGCAAGACTTGATTTTGGCGCCATGACGCCGCCACGGCGGCCACCATGGCCGATTTTTACATCACTGCTCTTAATTATATTATATTTTGGATAGTTTTAGGTTTTCTTATTAAGTTAGGTTTCTTAATTCTAGTTAGTTTAGATCCACTATTTCTATTGGTTTAGGTTTCCTACTTATAGTTAGGTTTGGAGAATTTTTTTTAAGATATTAGTTTTGGAAAATTAGTTCTACTTAAATCTTAGTTTGCGTAGACAACATTATTACAATTATTATCATTACTATCAAGTTGTGTTATTCAGATTAATTATGTTTTCACTCTAAAGTTAGGGTTTTATTCTTCCTTCGTTTCAAACCACCCTTTTATTGCACCAATGACCATCTGCTGGGACCAACCTTCATTTGAGGTCTATTCTTATGAACTCTTTGTTCCAACCATATTCATCAAATGAAGCATGTATAAGTCGCAGTTAAAATTGTAGATGTGACATAGGGATGGGTGGTGCAAAATGTACTTCTTTCATAAAATGTGTTGTCACTTCTAATTCTTTTATTTTACCACGAGGAGCATCAATTGAGTTCAATAACAGATATTCATTTTGTTGGTCATAACTATTAGATTCATCATGATATAATGTATGGTGGCTTCTTGTTCACTTCCATATTTTCATAAAGTTCTTGATCGTGATTACATTCCCAACCTTGATCATGGATTCTATCGTGATCATTTTTTATAAACTTGGGTCATGCTTGATGGAACCTGAGAATAGTTAATTGTACGAAAAATCAATTCAGTATCAAGAGTTTCAGCTGTAACCTCAATACCTTTTTCTTGTATTGATGATGAGTCCAACAAATTGATTTTTGCCACATTTGTTTCACTTAACATCATATGACTATTAGGATATGTGTCTTATCTTTTATCTTCATATCCTCAAAAGGCTTCTTTTAACATCAGCTAGCCCATTCTTAACTTCACTGATAGTCATTATGGAAATACTATATGTCTTCACATCTAGCTGTGTCTTCTTGCACTCAATCAATTATTTTTTCCAAGATCCCAAATTAACTTTAGCAAGTCCAAATCTCCCAGTATACACTTTAGAATTTTCTTCGTTTTCTTCTTGAAAATTTTCTAGGTCTTTGAATTATGTATGAAAGATTGATTCTGTAACGCTAGAGAAAGTTGGCTTGTCTTTCTTCATAGCGGGAATGGAGCCTACTAAGTACAATTGTGAGAGTAATATAATCTTGTTATTCACCAACTGACGCGCCCGACAAGTGCACTGGTTGTCCCAAGTAATAATCGGTTATTACGTCCCGGAGTTTATCGATACGACATGGAGAGCGCTTGTCCAGTAGGTGCGAACACTGGGAGCTTAGGCCCACTATTCGGGTCTCGTCGGTTTTGGAAATGGTGGTGGTAAAAAAAACCAAACACAAACATGCAATTACCAAAATTGTCAAAAGTCGATAAAAGCAAGCCACGAAAATTGCAATGAAACGCAAAATAAACCAATTCCTTAAAGTGATAAGGGGATCGGGAATCCGGGGGATTGATTAATTAAAAAATTTTGAACTACGTGGAAGATTTTTAAGAAAGGGATTTAAGTTCACATTTAGAGTCTTAATCCATTTCCCTAACCCATTAGTCAATTACAGAATCATTTAATTCATCAAGTTGCAATCCCCGTTCATCCCTTACCCCGACCTAGAAAATTAGCTACTCATACGATTCAAAACAACAATCATCATTTCTAGGTCACAAATCATCTCAATCATGCAAAATAATGAAATCAATATCAATATCATATGAATTAAAATCTTAATTTCCAAATCCCCAATCTCAATTACAACCACGAACTAACATTAACAATATGAAAATAAAATCACCTAACTCTACTCCAAACCTCAAAAATCGGTCTCCACAGGCTCC
This sequence comes from Geranium brycei, assembly GCA_036897365.1. Taxonomy (NCBI): domain Eukaryota; kingdom Viridiplantae; phylum Streptophyta; class Magnoliopsida; order Geraniales; family Geraniaceae; genus Geranium; species Geranium brycei. The sequence continues at coordinate 180 of JAYMTP010005875.1, read as the reverse complement.
AACTCGATCTCCTTTTGCTCCAGCTTCCTGCTCTCGGGTTGTCGGGTGTGGTCACCCTGCCGGGTTGGACGCGACAAACCTGTAGGATTTGTGCCCTAGTCCTACTTGTGTATTTCAATTTATGTAATGTTTAACATTTCGTGGAATAAATAAAACGGCATTTTTATTACTAATGTGTTG
>JAYMTP010005874.1:0-12779 GCA_036897365.1 Geranium brycei | reverse complement strand
TAAACTTTATTCATGTTGATCTTGTGTAGAATCAATCTACATTAAGGTCTTTAAATTAAAGGATTCCATGGTTAAATTTCCGTTTCCGCTGCATGAAATTAATTGTTTGGAACCCATGGAAACCCAACAATCATAATACACCAAAAATCTGTGTGTTGTTCTTGGTTTGAAGTAGCATATGCACATTTTCCCCCAAAAATTGTTCCATGATTCCACCATTGCTAATTTGTCCATCTAACTATCATGGCATCGTTCCATTATCTTCCCTCTTTTGTTTGTCACATGATTCCATAACCTTAGATACTGTAACTAGTTACATGATTCCTGTCTGTACATCATTTAAATATTATTTTGCCATCACAATATTCTTGCAGGTGTAGATATTACTTCATTTAAAATGTTTGTGCTATGGCCCAATTATTACATGATTTTATGATTTCATAATAATCGTATATTATATGTTTCCATGGTTCCTTGATTTCAAAATTCATCTTTCATTCCATGAACATATTAGTTCTTGATTACATGATTCCATCATTACTTAATACCCAATTGCATTCCATGTTTACTTGATTCCATGTTTTCACACTGAGTCTTACATGCCATGAGTCCATAAAAACTTCCCCGGTTGATCTTCGTGAATGGCTCCATAAAAAACGAAAATCGCCAAGGATTTTGACTTTGCCTAAATCTAAGAAGCAAGGTGAGTACTGTATTTGCTTCACTCGGTGATTTTGTTAAGTTGCATCTGATTTTAAGGTTAAGTCTTATGTTGATCAGTACCTTGAACAAAGCGTGATTATAATGTTGCCCTTTTTTGTTGAAAAGTAGCTTGAACGCTATGCTTGATCGAGTTTGAACAATGTGTGATTTTAGGCTTTGCGTGTATATAACAATGTCGAATTTGTGGTTAACAAAATTTTCAATTTTGAATGGTTCAAGTATCCTTTGAATCAGATATTGCTATTTGTCTTTTTTTAGTTCATACATTTTATTTGGATTTCTCTGATTGTTGGAGTGATGTTATACCATCTGAATCTGACCGATTGATGAACTAATGTTATACCATCTGTTGATGAAGTTGCATTGAATCTGGTGTCATGCAATCTTACTTAAATGATTTTAAGTTGTATGGAATTCCATGATCCCATTTCCTTAATTCTATGATCCCTAAATGATTCCAAGTTGTATGCAATTCCATGATCCCATTTTCTTAATTCCATGATCCCTAAATGATTCCAAGTTGTATGTAATTCCATGATCCCATTTCCTTAATTCCATGATCCCATTTTCATCATTCCATGATTACATTGGTATGTAATCCCATGATTTCAGGTCCATTTGTATGTAATTACATTTCCTTATTTCTATTTCAAATCATGCTCTTTATTTTCATCCCTACATAATGAAAATATGGAATTATGTGATTTTGTACAAAATGGAATCATTAGAATCGTGAAATGGAATCATGGAATTGTTAGAATCATAAAATGGAATCATGGAATCATTGGAATCGTGAAATGGAATCATGACATTTTGTGCAAATTTCATGATTCCATTTGCACATAATCCCATGATTTCATTCCATGGTTTCACCCTTAATGGAATCATGAAATAATTTGTACTTACTTATATGAGTACATTTATGTTATTCCATTTCTTTAGTAAATATTTCATGTTCCCATCTGTATCAGGGTTTGAATTTAATTGAGTGTTGCACTCTGTCATTTAATTAAGTAGCAAAGTTTGAATTTGAACACCCATTTGTAGCGGAGTGCATCCCTTAATTCTAACTTATACATCAAAATTATATTAAAACACACATTATGGTACATAGGTTCAAAGTCTCACTAGATTATATTATCTCTACTCCCCAAAGCGTATTTGTACCGAAAAGGCTTATTACGGGTAGATTGATGGCTTTGAAACATGATATGAGTAAGGTGTATGATCGGGTCGAATGACCATATATTCTCCTTATGCTGGAAACGATGAGGTTCAATCAGGGGTGAATAAATATTATTTGTAGCTGTATCACCACGGTGTTATACACGATCACTACTTCAGGTTACTTGGTCCCTCTTCAGCTGCCTTTGAGGGGGCTTAGGCAAGGAGATCCACTTTCCCCTTACCTTTTCCTTATTTGTGCGGAGGGGCTATCTCTACTGCTGGATAACTTTGCTAGTTCGGGTCTCATCCAAAGTGTCCAAATAGCTAGGGGAGCGCATGTAGTTACTCACCTTTTATTCGTAGATGATAGCTATTTCTTTTGCAGGGCTAATGCCGCGAAAGCGAACCAAATATCCCGGGTGTTAGATATGTATAAAAAAGCATCTGGTTAAACTATCAATCAGGCGAAATCTTTCATATTTTTTTCTCCTAATATCACCCCAAGCATCAGGAATGAAACTGCTGAAGTTCTGCAGTTCAGGGTGGACATGAAACCCTCCATATACATGGGTTTGCCAACATGGTTGGAAGAAACAAGAGACGTGTTATGGCTTTCGTTAAGGAGATGATAGAAAAACGTATTGCCTCCTAGAAAAACATATTCCTCTCCTCAGCTATTAGGGAGGTGATGATAAAATCAATACTGCAATCCATACCAAATTACTCGATGCAAATCTTCCTATTTCCACAATAGTTGTTTTCTGATATTGAGAAGATGCTTACCAAGTTCTGGTGGCTCGGGAAGGCTAGGGGATTAGGGATAATATGGAGAAAATGGGTGGATCTTTGCAAGCATAAGAAGCTGGGTGGAATGAGTTTTTTAAACTTGAAAGAATTCAACTTGGCCCTTCTGGGCAAACAGGTCTGGAAACTCCTGAACTGGCCGAATTCGCTTCCAGCAAAGTTGCTAAAGGCAAAGTATTTCCCCCAACAACTCTCTTTCGGAGTCCCCACTAGGAGTCAATCTGAGTTATATCTTGAAAAGCATGTGGGAGGCGAAGGGTCTAGTTCTTGTTGGTGCTAGAAGAGGTGTAGGGCCAGGTAATTTTTTGGTTGTGGGGAACCCGTGGCTACCTAGACCTGACCCGATATTTAAATACCCTTCCCCGACGCTTCAGGATGTGTAGGTAGGCGATTGACTCCGAGAGGTGTGATTGATGGTCAATCTAAGTAGAGTCGAGAGGTCGGTTCCTAGAGCCCGCCTTTTGGTTCGAAAATTGTTGTTCTTCAAGCCATCGAAGACTAGTAATAATTCCCGAGAGGGTCGCTAATTAGGAGATGTTGCCGTTTCCAATGTTGAGAGACAGAATCAGTATTTAAAACATAAGTGAAACATTTCATGCTAGAATAATTAATTAACCGTATGTAGATTAGCGATTATCTTTTGATTGATTGAGATATTATTTCTAAGTATACATGATTGTTTGACTCTACTATGTTCCTCATGTTTGATGTTATTTCGAGCACTTAGTATTCAATCTTTGATCCCTAATTGATTCCGAGAGGTTAAATTAGGAGTAGACCTAAGTACACTCGAGAGGTCGGTTCCTAGAGCCCACCTTTTGGTTCGAAATTTGTTGTCCTTAGCGCAATCGACGGTGAATAATAATTCATGAGAGGACCGCTCACCCGAGATTAGACTATATCCAATGTCGAGAGGCGGGTAGAGTATTTACAACATATGCCAAAAAATTGCATGCTTAGTATTTAATTCAATCTTGATTGTTAGAAAGTCATCGGTCTAGCGCCCGTGGGTTTTTAGCTTCTTGATTCCATCCCTTTGCTTTAATTTATTGCATCTAACCTAGTGGTTCATTAGTTTATTGACCTCACCAACCAAAAACTCCTCAAATTTGTGCATTTACTTTACTTTTGTTTTACTTTAAAATCTAAAAGAGAACGCAAATCGGCTAAATAATCGACCCAATTTTTGGTCCATGTGGATTCGACCTAGTTTTACCGATAAATATACTTGATACGACCGTGTAGTGATGCGCGTCGGGAAAGGAGGCGTAGAGCGGTACATTAAGCATTTCATATTTCTCCCATCACCCACCAACCTCTCGGACTCAGAATCACAACTCTCACGATCACATAATATTGCCGGTATCACACAATCGAAATATAACCACTATTTCAAATATCAATATACATAACAATTAAATCGTAATTTAATAATTCATAAATTTCAAAATATTCGACCTACCACCCATGATTATGGGAAATTAGCCCAAGTATTACTTTTGTTGTAGAAAATGGTTATGAAATTGAAAGCAACACCCAAAAATAAAAGTTAAATAACCTTAGAGAAGAACAAATATACTTCAAGGCACCTATTTAATATTAGACTGTAATTCAATACTCTTATATGAGATTATTCCTATACTTATATAATTCAAATTTAATGGCTCTATTAACAACAGAGAGCAGATGATACAAAATTTAATAACCAAACAACATACCCATTTCCATTGCACTATTAGACATAACCCAAGCAATAAACATATACATTTGATACTTTTACACTCATAACTTTACCAATAATATAATTACATATAAACATTTTTCTTGATGGCATCACAAGTCCGCCAGCACCATATATCGGAAACATAAACCAGCAACCTCCAACCATTGTCATCTTTTCAGGTACTCCCTCCGGGATAGATGCAGCTATTGTAGCCTATTCAATACAAGAAAACAAAATAATGAATCCTTGTCAAATGTGATCAAATAATCAAGCATATGGCAATATGTTCTTACTGGGGTTGTTGGAAGAGAGTGTGGCGGTTTGCAGGAAATCGCAGGCCATAGGGTTGCGACCGGAAGTTTGGTAGAGGAGATTCATGGCATAAGCAGCATGAGCTGCAACTGTGTTGGGCTCAAAACATTTTCCACCTGGTTGGATTGGAGTGCAATCGATCCCCTGTCCGCAAGCGTAATCTAGATTCCCCTGCAGCTGAGAATCTGATAGACCTCCCTTTGGCATACACCATGCTGCTTTCTTCGCCCCTGGACCTTTTGATGTACATGGTGCTCCCGGAGTTGTAGATGGGGTTGCCGGAGTAACAGGACCCTGCGGACACAACTCAAATGTCACGTGTCCGTACTTCAATGATAACATGCATAGTGCTAAAGTCTGATCATTTAAAAAAACTCAATCTGATATGTGAATGCATCATAATATTTTCCCACGTGCATGTCAAATTGAGGCGATACACATTATATATGACTGCACATAAAACAATAGAATCAACTTCTATGCTAAAGATAGACAATGTTCTTATACACATTAAACATCGATCCATGTAAGAAAATCAAGGTGATAAGTGAATGCTAAATTTGTTTATCGACATGATCTACATTTCTTTCTTCAATGAAAGACATTAGTAACAATTTTCATGTACGAATCAAATTAAAAGGAACAACACTTTATGGATTTAATTTTGACCAATAGGAATGCATGTTAAACCAAGCTCTTTTCTACTTCGCCAATACTTAATAAATGTTTTAAAACCTACACGCATGAACTTAAGCTTTTAAATGAATTATACTTGAACATATATTAGAGCTTGGTGATTGTGAACAGTGCATGTTATTTCTCCTACATAACACCATATAATATATAATATAGATTGTCCAATCTACAACATAGAGATATTGAACTTATTGTTATATAATAAACATTAATTATTGTAAGCCTATTAATTTGTGGTATTAGGTCGGTAAGCTCAAGCTAGATCAAACCTTAACTCATGTTAACAAACGATGCAAGCAATATCGTGATTGAGTAGTAAATGCAAGAGACTCACTCACTCACCTGGGGGATCTTGGCGAGACCAACATCATAAGTCATGGAAAGATCAGGCTTGAAGAGCCCAAAAGCTCTCTCAGAGGCAGGTCCGGGTTTGAGGTCCTCGTCATACACCGCAAACAGATAGGTATCCACGGAAACCCCAGGCATCAATGGAGTCCCCACCATCGACCGAAGATGCGCAATCAAATTCCCATTGTAAGCCTTGGCGTTCTCAACACTCGGCCCCACCTCGTTCGGGTCTCCTTTGTACGGCCACCCCGTCTCTGCAACCACTATCTCTACCTTCTTGAACCCCATCGAGTTCAATGCAGCGCGTACAGCATCCACCTGCAAATCATTATTTCTCATTTTCAAATATGTAATGTAACGGTCAAATAAACTGATTCTTGTGAATCAAGTTACAAAGAGGACATATCTGCTGTTTGAGGCACACACTTTGAAAGAGGATGTCGCGTTTGAACTTTGCTAAAATTGAGAGGGATTTTGGGTAGAATATTAAATTTTGTAATCATTAAAAAAAAGCTACAGATGACAATCAAAATGTAGATGCAATTGAATTACCTAAAATTTACATGGGGGTCTTATAATTTATTAAATAAAATGTAAAGCAGAAGCAACCGAAGCAAATTACATAAACTTTACCTGGGCATCAAACATGTTCGTGTACTTGATGTTGGTGTTGGCGTCGAGGCGGCCGGCGTTGGGCTGGAAGAGGCAAAATGCCAGCGTTTCAGGCCTGGGATCGCTCTGATACGCGAAGAACGGGTACGGGTTAATCGCAAAAGGAGAGCCGGTGGCGTTGTTGAAGGCCAACAACCCTTTCATGAGGTCTCCGAAGCTGGGGTCGAAGCTCCCGGACGACGGGGGCTCGGATTGCTTGAGCACGGCCATGGAATGGACGGTGGAGATCTTGATCTTGCCGCCCAAGGAGACAGAATCGAGAGCCTTGTGAAGGTTCAGCATCGCGGGCAGGAGCCGAGTCATGAGGTTGGGGTCGCCGGAGGTCATGACCTCGTTGCCGACGGTGATGAGGATGATGTTGCTGGCAGGGTAGAAGGGGACGACGTTGGCGTGAACCCAATTGACGGCGAAGTTGGGGTCGGAGGCAAAAGCGGGGATGTCGCCGTTGGCCGTGCCCACCACGATTCCGATGCCCGTATTCGCCAGGGCGCTGATCACCGCCGGGTCGGATCCGTATAGCCGGACCTTCGTGATCGAGGTCGATTGGAGAAGCCTCGCCGTGGCTTGCGGTGGCGGGAGGTTGTCCGCCACTTGCCCGTAGTTGATTCCGATGAAGGACTGACAATCTGCAAAACAAAGTTGAAATTAATTGGGCATCATTTTGTTGTGGTTGCTCTGTTTTTCATAATTATGAAAAATGAAAGAAGAGAAAAACAGAGACATTGTGTTAATTAGCTAGAAACGCACTTGCAACTTGTAGGAGAAAAAGGAAGACAAAAGCTGAAGCGCATCGGGGTTTTGCCATGTGCGTGGAGTGCAGAGAGCTCGCTCTGATAAAAATGATCGGCCGAGAGGCGAAGAAATATCTATATATAGGAGAAAGGTGTGGGGGTAAAATGGTAATTGAGGAGGCGAATCTGTGGACAATGCTTTAATTAATAAAGAAGGAAATCTATGCAGCGGGAGCGGGACGCTTCTTTTTTATTGGCCACCGTTTGAGATTGTCTGGAAATTTGAGAGCTGCAGCAATTATTATTACATTAACACGTGACTTCTAGGATCCGTGAATAGTACCGTACAACGTTATTTAATTCCAATTCCAACTCACCATAGCCGTTAACATTACGCGCGGAACAAATGTCATTTCTAAGTCTTGCAGTGAGAGCTAGCATATACTTGCATAAATATAAGGTGCTTAATTAGTTGAAAATTTCAATATCGATCAGAATCTTCTTTATGAGTGATCAGTGATTATCAATATTACTATATTAACTTGAGAAATGTAGTCTTTCTTCACCTAGCTAAGTAAGTTATATCACGTAAAAACTATGATAATTTCTCAAAGTAAGAGTTTCATTTTTATTTTATTTTAGTGAAGTAATTAAAATTTATGATAATATTTTTTGTAAATAAATTATTACAGCTTCAATAACAGACATATAGGTACGGATTCGAGGTTTAGACTATAAAAGATTGAAAATTAAGTATTAAAAGTTGAAAGAATATATTATTTTTGGTTGAATTGTTTAATACATTTTGTTATTTTAAACGGTTCTTATTCGTTCTAATTAAAGATATTTTGAAAATTAATTAATTATTTTATCATTTGAGTATTCCAGGCCGACTTTGCTGCAATGCTAGTAAGTTTTGGTCATTAGTAACTGAAAAATATCGACTAATTTGTAGGTTACACTCGATGACAATGTCAGTCCGGTATAATCATTTTCTAGTAATGTGTTGACTAATAAAGAAAATAGCATATTTAACAATTTGTTCTTACCTTTAAATCAATTGTATATAGATCTTTAAGTGAAATTAAACCAAACAATTAAAATCAAAATAGGCTTTTATCAAAATTAAGATTTTAATCTTTGTACTTTCTATCAACAATAATTCTATATATCCTACTCATCTGTACAATTTTAATCGTTGTTGAAAATTAAATGAACACTGATCTTTAGCCTGGAAAAAAACCAACAAATGCCATATTTCCGACAGAGACTTAAGAAAGTGGTAATCATTCACACTTACAAAGCTCTTCCATTATATAAGGGTGAGGGTGGGCCAGTCCAGTGCATAATACATGGTTCTTTCTTATGCACTAAGAAATGCAATGCAACAAATTTCATTGTGAAATTGAAATGTGGCAAACACAAGTTTCCAACATTAAAAGTTGTTTTAAGCATGGAAGGGAAAATAATGGAGAAAGTGAGAGCATTTTTGGATCACAGAACAAAGTAACCAAACATCTTCTCAAGTATATAATCGTGAGAATATGAGTTGCTTTAGCAAGAAAAAGCACAAAGGTGAACAGACTTTATCAAGATTGGTACATTTGTTGAAGAAGCAACAATTGGATACAATACGCATTTTTGAGTTGTATAGGAAGCTCTTCAATCATCAAAATCTAAGTCCCGCTGTTTTTGTTTTTTAATAGTGCAATTTACAAAATGGCTTATATAATTGGGGATTATCCTTCCAAACTAAGGGTATTTATCGAGTGGGGTTGGGTAGACCCGACCGAGTTTGGGTTCATCCGACAAGTCTCGGGTCTAGAAAACCAGATTCAAGACTCGACTCGGCAAGGACTTTGGGTTGTCGGGTTGGGTGTAGTCGCGTGTCGGGTGAGTCGGGTAAAACCCAACTCAGGCGATGGGCCCTCACCTTGAGCAGCATCATAATACCCAATTAAATCTGTAAGTAAATAAAACAATTAGGGTTGTCCTTAATTGATAAAATAAATAAAGACTTGTACAAACCGTTTTAAAATTTTATTACCTTGCTCGACCTTTTCATTATCTTTTAAAACCTCCTCAAAGCTACTAACAGATGTTGTACCTCGGATCCAACTTTGAGTACACACCAATGCCTTGACTGTAAGCGGTAGTAAGCTGCTTCGGAAGTCATTGAGAATCCTACCACCCATTGAGAAAGCTAACTAAAATGATATTGATGTGATAAGTATTGCCTATATATCTTTGGCTAATGTAGAGAGAATCGGAAATCTTGAGCTATTGCACTTCTACCATTTCAAGATATCAAATTTGGCGTCGTTACCCTTTACATCTTCCTTCAAATATTTGTCGAGTTCGCTCTTTGGGCCGCTTTGTTCAATAGCTCTAGATTTATTGAACGCTCCATAATTTGTTCTTCTTGTAGGTTACTTCTCAATCGCAAGATTTCAGTAGAGGTGCTGATAGTACCTCCAGGAGGTGTACTACTAGTTGAAGCTGCATTTAAAACATATTCATCAAACAATTCATGCAAAGCATTCTTTATGTTAACTTGTAAGGCAACAACAATATCAATAGGGTGCATGAAATCCACAACATATTCAATAACAATTAACTTGTTCCTTGGATCGAAAATATAAAAAATAAAAATCAGCAAGCTAATTTTGTTCACATCAGCCCAATACTTGTCAAATTTTGACATCATTCTCTCAGATATGGCAATGATGTTGAAGTCAAGTTGTGCCACTTGTACCCATTTGATGATATCCAATATGTCACTAACTTCATCAAAAAAAGTATGAGATGTGACATATTTGCAACCTGATACCCTTTTGGTAACAACAAAGAAATGCTCAAAAAAGTCCATGAACTTTTTTATGTATGCCCAGTCCTTCTCCTCCAACATACCTAAAGGCTTTGTAGTACCCTTCTTGAATTTCGAATCTAGCTCATGGCAAAGAAGGGCGTTCTCGCTGTCATACCTTTCAAAGGCAGCCTCCAAGGCTATTGCAGATTTCAACATTAAGTAGGTGGAGTTTCACCTAGTAGAAACATCAAGGACCATCCCGGCAGCCGCCACACACTCCTTGAATTTGTTAATCCTAGCGGGTGATTGTTTGAGAAACCTAACCGATACTCTGATCTTTTCCAGCGAGTTCCCTAGCAAGGTCAAACCTTTCTTGACTATAAGATTGATGACGTGAGCACAACACCTCATGTGCAAGTACTTCCCACCTAATACGCTCTTCCCTAACACATTTATTTTTCTCCTCAGAAACTGAACTACCACATCATTGCTCTTGGCATTATCAAAGGTAATGCTCATGATTCTATCAATCCCACACTTGTGAAGACATTGTTGAAGAGCCTTACCGATGTCCTCTCCCTTGTGACTATTGATATGACAGAATGAAATGATCTTTGAATGTAGCTTCCAATCATCATCAATGTAGTGTGCAGTAACGCACATATAATTAATGAGTTGGTTGCTTATCTATGTATTTGTAGTGAGGGACACTCGAGGGGCCTTCACCTTTAATAAACCTCTGAACTTCTTCCTCTCGCTTGTATGCATCTCGTAGAGGTCTCTCGTCATGGTGCTCCTGTAGGGAATGTGGAAAAGTGGCTGGATTTTTTTCGTCCACTGCTGGAAACCCTCATGTTGTACAAATCTAAGGGGCAACTCATCTGTTATGAGCATCCGAACCAATTCCTCCCTGTTTCCTACTTGATCAAATATCCATGAACCTAGTGATTGTGTACTACCACTACCATAAGTTTTGGTGGTAAATTAAAGTATGGACTGATTGTACTTTTTATCTGGATGACCAGGACAAATAAGAATATGCCTATTCAAATTAGTAGTCCCACAGTCTTTACTATAAGCCCTATACTGTTTAGAATAGTACTTATAAGAGCAATCAAATACCCTTCAACATTCATGGCAGGTAAATGAAAATCATTCCAGGTAGCACTAAACTTTTTGGATTTTTTAAAGGGGGTTTAGAAATTGTACATGAGGCTGCTGCTCCTTGCTCAACAACAGGAGGAGCATCAGCCACATCAGTTCCAGAAGTGCCTCCAGCAGCAGCCACAATAGCTCCAGTTTGGCCTCCAACAGTAGCCACAACAGCTGCACTCTCGCCTCCAGCTCCAACAGTAGCCTGGTTATGAAGTATTAACAGTTTGTTACTTATTTACAAACAAATGAACAATTACATTTAATAAAAGAATCAGAATAGTGCACAAATAGAGGACTAACAGAAATAATAAATAATACAACTAACAGTTTATTACTAACAGTGCCAGATAGTGTACTACTAATCTAACAGTTTAATACTACTAACAGTACTAACACAAAAATAAATAATAGAAACAACAGTTTCTTACTAACATGTAAATTACAGAATCAGTACTAATAACACAAAAATAAATAACAGAAACAAAATTAACATTAACACTACTAACATTTTATTACTAACAGTGACAGTGTACTATTAACAGAACTTTTAAACCCCAAAATTTTAAACCTAAACCCCAAAATTATCCGTAATTTGAACCCGAACCCTAAATCTCCAAATTAAACCCCTATTTATTTCCCAATTTGAAATCAGAAACCCTAAATCCCAAAATTGTATCCCCAATGTTAAACTGAAACCCTAGATCCTAAAATTGTATACCCAATTTCAAACTGAAATCATAAATCCCCAAATTAACCCCCAATTTGAAACCCGGACACTAAACTCCCAAATTAAACCCCAAATTATTCCTCAATTAGAAATCAGAAACCCTAGATCCTAAAATTGTATCCCTAATTTCAAATTGAAACCCTAAATTCCCAAATGAACTTCCAATTTGAAACCTGAACCCTAAATCCCTAATTTCAATCCCAATTTGAAACCCGAACCCTAAATTAACCCCCAATTCTAAACCCAATTTGAAATCCGAACCCTAAATCCCCAATTTTAATTCCCAATTTTGAAACCCTAAATCCCCAATTTTAATCCCCAATTTGAAACCCTAAATCACCAAATTGGAACTAAAATTAAAAACCCAAATCAGAACTGAAATTAACCCACAAATTTATGATTGAATTTGAAATTAAAACCCTAAATCCCCAAATTCGTAACCCGAAAACCTAACTTCCCAAATCCCAATTGAATTCACAAACCCCGAATCATAAACTATATTCAAATCCCAACCCAGAAATGGAGATGAAGATAATAAAACCTAACCTAAACACAGATCCTCTTATCATTACCGGAGTTCCAGACATCGTCATCGCTGATGATGAGTGAAACATGGCTTCAATCTCCACGACCACGAGTCTCCAGCAGAGAATTGATCCGTTGGAGATTCCTCCCTCCACCATCAACGATTTATAGTGGAAGAAAGGCTTCTCCAACGGAACAATTCGCAACGGTAACTACGAAATCGATCCGTTGTGTGTGTGTGTGTGTGTGAGGGAGAGAGTATATTCAGAAGAGACAGGGACGAAGACAGACGATGGAAATGAGAGGAGGCTGTTAGATTTGTGCCCTAGCCCAAGTATATAAACAATCTACATTGTAAATGTTTTATCATTTATCGGAAATAATAAA
>JAYMTP010005873.1:0-12782 GCA_036897365.1 Geranium brycei | reverse complement strand
AGAAATTTTCAGTTGCTATGGATATTTCACTGTATGAAAACCTCACTAAATTTTCTGAGAGCTTCTCGAGATAGATTTCAGCTCCACAACTCTTCTTCCTTTTGAAGAGCAACAAGCTCGCAATTATAAAAATGACTATACATGCAGAAGAAACAGCTAGGGTCACTAGGACTCTTTTGGATTTGGAAGATGAAGAATTTGGCGAGGAAGGATATTGGACCTTGATATGTGAGGAGGTGTTGAATAATTCAGACATTGGAGTTCCAGACATGGAAAAAACTTCAGAAACCAGATAACAATCCCCTACAGATTTTAATTTCCCATACTTGAAAAAGGCAGCCTTGCAAGAATACTCCACTGCACAGGCCTGTGTACAGCTTTCTTCATTTGGAAGTTCAGGAATGGCTCTATTTTGATCTAAATAACTGAAGTAGGAAAGGTGTCCAAAATCTACAAGTTGGTATTGGTTAGACATATCCTGCGAAGCCAAGTGATTGATCCCACGACACCCTTGACTTGGGTCTTGGTTGTCCACTGGCTCAAAGAAGTTGGTGCCATCAACGGCAACAGAACATGCACACTTCCCATTTTGGCAAACTCCATACCTGCCACACTTGAGTGGAAACTGGCACTCACCCCATTCATTGGAGAAGTAACTAATAGCTCTCCAACCCATTTCAGAACCCCAACCATAAATTCTTAGGCCTCCATCAACATCCAATCTCAAGAATTGGGTGGATATCCAACTGGGAATTTCAAGTTTGAGTGAGTACTCTTTTGAATCTGTGTAGAAGAAGGTGAGGTTTCCTTTTGTAAATTGAACATGTGTCAACTGAATGGTGAACATAGGTATGGCAGCAACATCTGTACATACAGAAAGATATTCTGTAGGGCTTCCCTCTGCTGCATATGCCGACAAGCACTGAGAAGCTATCTGGAGGTAGAACAAACCTCTGTGCAAATTCATGATTGAGGTTCTTGAAGTGATCAGCATCTCCTTAGACAACATTTGTCCTAGGAGAAATGTGTCTGTCCGATGGCGAAAAGACTCCCACACAGTTTCAGTGGCTTGGTTGAAAAGCTTCAAGTTTCCTTGTTGATTTATGCTCATCCCCGAAACAGACTCGTTTTTTCCAATGGACCAGACAATGAAACCATCTGCATCAGTTAATTTCATGCCTCCTTCATGGCTGAATGTAAGAAGTGCGTTTTCTCGGATGGGGTGGTCTCGATTTGCTGACCAAACTATCTGAGGTGGCTGCTACAGTTCCATTGACCATCTCTACAAAAACAATGGAAAGATAGCATGATGAAAACTCACAGTAGAAGCAATATCCAGATCCAAAGTTCTTATGAAACTCGTAGTTTTCCAAGTGTACCGCCTCCTGCAGAAGTATGAAGCGAGCAAGCGAGCCATCTGAAAAATGATTTGTTTGAGGGAAGGATTGGTCACTGTTTGTCCAATTGGTACCACTGCTCGGGAGGTAGAAAACTGATGGCAGTTTCTGAGCTAACATAAAGCAAAAGTAAGAGTGAAAAATGGCAGCTAAGAGGTAGTAACTGATTATGTCCATGATACCGAATATGGTAAAGCAGTGAGATCTATCTGACAGAAAGAGTGGCATTATAAACATGTATTTCCATTTTGTAATTTTCTAGCCACTCATTTTTGTTTAATAAGTTCATGTATTGTATACTCAGTCATTGAGTGTGTTTCTTGGAGTAATCACCTCTACAGATGGTTATGGAAAAACCAGCTTCTAACCTTTGTATGTTTCTGAGCTACATCAAATTGACAAAAAAGTTAGTCAAGAAAATTTCTTGTCCTAGAGCTGTGGCCACAATGTAGTTTATGTTCTTCTTATGTTGTCTTTAAGATTGATAAGACCTTTCACAATCTAAAAAATCAAAATAAACGCCCCCATTTTGTCATGCTTTTCTACCTTCCAAATCTTGAGTTATGGTGTCTTTGCATCAAGAAATGTGAAACACAAATAAATAATAAAATGCATAAAAATGAAACAAATAGATAATACTTGTGCCATCCCGGTTCCGAGTGCCATTGTTCCTCACGATCCGAGCCACTGTCACTGTCCCTCACGTTTCTGATCCGAGCGTTTCCAGTAGTTGCACTGCAGGCGTGCCAGCAAACTCAACTGTCAATGCAGTTAGCATGTGTAAAAAAAGACAGCAAATGATAAGGGTGACCACTATCTAGGCGATCCACAAGTTCAGAGCCCTGCTATGTGAAATTTGTTGATTCGCTCGATAGATCTGAACGCAGACCAAACCCTACTTTGTGTCGACACTTTTTTTTTATCGGCAAGTTATGTATCAAGATCTGGGCTCGACTATGCTATGATGAAATAAGACAGCACCAAACTTTGTGTCAACACTTCTTTGACACGTGGAAGAAATCGAGTATTGGCCACAGTTGATTTCATCGACAACGGTCATAAGAGGTGGCACAATTCCCAATACGAGGTGCTAACACCCTAATCTCGAATACCCTATAAATACATGACAAAATAGAGCTGACCACAGAGATTTTTTGGGGATATACGCAAGTTGCCGAATTGTGACCATTTTAGTTTCAGCTATCATATTTCATGTTAAGTGTGGAGGCTGCCACATATTGTTAGGTGTGGAGGCTGCCACACCTAGTCAACAATTAGGCACATTGTTAGGTGGTGTAGTTCATTTGACCATAGTTGGTAGTTAGGCAATGTTAGGCCACCTACCATCCACCTACCACCCACCTACCACCCTTGTAACACTATAAATACACCCTTCTTGTAAACCTTCATATCATCCCAAGTGAATTGCTTGCACTAGTGCGGCCGTGGACGTAGGTCAGTTTAGACCGAACCACGTAAAAATCTCTGTGTCTTCGTTCTTGATTTCTTCGCTTTATTTTCTTGCTATTGTGTGTGTGTCTGAGATCGATCCCAACAGACCCACCACAACGACGCCGCTGATGAGGATGGAGATCATGATGAAATGGGCGAAAAATTTCATGAATTCAAAATCCTCAATCTTTCTTGAAAATGGAAGTGTGGTGTCTACTGAATCAAATTTGATTTTTCTTGTGTCACCAAAATAAAAGAAAACAAATGAGATTGTGGATAGAGAGAGAACAATGATTGATGAGGAGATTTGTGTTCGAGAGAGGGGGTGGGGTGTTTTTGTCATTCTAAAATTTTCTAGGTCATGTGCAGTCACATGTTGTGCGTTCAACGGAAATCAGAAAGAAAAAAAAATTGATAGAGCGAGTCTTAAAAATAGTTCGAGTGTCAATTGAATAAAATTATTTGGTTAGGTATAGTAATGTAAAAGTTGTGTGCACTCAAGTGGGGGTAAATGTGAATCATTAAAGTAAAGTTTCACTATATTTTATACACTACTTATTTGTCACTAATTATGTTGTTTTTAGGGTTAGATTTTCTTCTTGTATTCTTTGCTTTCCCTTTCCGGTAGCAATTTAATAAACTTTTCCATTTGCTGATAAGAAAATACTAATTATATAAATAGAACTCATATTTACAAAGTGATCATAGGCCATAAATAAATGACTAAAAGTTATGAATTCCCATAAGGACCTAAAACATTATTTATCAGCATGTGAACAAACAGGGGACAAAGCAGAGGAAAAATTTTAGGTAAAGTTGGTTTCAAACCCTATACTCCCCTCCAAAACCTTAACCACTGTGGACATTGCTGGTCTTCTTCTGTAATCACTATGCAAACACCACAACCCAAGCTTTATCATCTCCACACACTCTTCCCCATTATCCACCATTTCCTCACATTTACCATCAACAATGTGCATCAGTTGATTCTCAATGCACTTCTTCTGCAAGAGCTTCAGTAAGTGAACTTCAGATTCTGGCTGTGAGTAGTCCAACACCATCCTTCCACTCACCACCTCCAGTAGAAGAATCCCATAACTGTATATGTCAGCCTTCACTATGATTCTCGAGCCCTGCCACTCCGGAGCCAAGTACCCTATCGTTCCTCTTATTCGAGTCATCACCTGGCTCTCATCCCGACTTATCAATTTAGACATCCCAAAATCAGATATCTTGGCGTTGAAGCTGTCATCAAGAAGGATGTTATGTGGCTTCACATCTAAATGGGCAATCTTCTGCCTGCATTCCTCGTGGATGTAGGCTAAGCCTTTCGCTATGTGGAACAAAATTTTCTTGTGGGTTTTCCAATTGAGAGAAGAGTTTGGATTTTGATGGAAAATCCATTTGTCAAGAGACCCATTGCTGAGAAATTCATAAACAAGAATTCTATGCATGTTCTCAACACAGAATCCCATCAGCTTGACCAAGTTGATGTGGTGTATTTTACCTACTGTGTCCACCTCTGCAAGAAACTCCTTTGTTCCCTGGCCTGTCTTCTCGAGCCGCTTCACTGCTATCTCCGTTTCATCTGTGAGAGTCCCTTTGAAAACCTGCCCGAATCCTCCTCCACCGAGCTTCTTTGAGAAGTTGTCAGTGGCCATGGACAATTCACTGTATGAGAATCTGTGTAAGGTTTTAGACAGAAACTTCTCAAGACACGCTTCATCATCTGCACAAAATTTACTTCTTCTCTGGAGCCAGAAACATACAGTCACAGCAAGAACCACACACGCACAAGTAACAATAACTGCTAATAGTAATATAGATACCGGAAAAGAAGCATCACCATGTGAGGGTGGTGGTGGGGGAGGAGCTTGAACCTTTATATGTGAAGAAACGTTGTAATCAGAAGAAATTGGAGTGCCAATGAGTGAATGAACCTCAGAAATCAAGTAACATTTCCCTTTTGACCTCTTCTTGTCATACTTGAAAATTGCAGCATTGCAAGACGATCCCTTTTCCACACAGGCTTGTGTACAGCTCTCCTCACTTTCTAGCCCTGCAATCGCTGCATCCCCATCGAAAGAGGTGAAGTAGGAAAGTGTCCCGAAATTGACTAGTTCTTGCACAGCTGAGTGATGAATCTTGTTACACCCAAGATTGGGGAACCTGTCGTCCACTGGTGTGAAGAAGTTCATGCCATGAACTGCAGCAGGGCATGCGCACTGCCTGTCCTGGCAGACCCCGAACCTCCCACACTTGAGCGGGAACCAGCAGTCATCCCTACCGTTTGTGAAGTAATGAATCACCCTCCAACCGTTTTGAGCTTGCCATCCATAGATTCTTAAACCCCTGTCCGCGTCTAACCTCAGTAGTTGAGTAGATGTTGAGCTTGGGGTTTCAAGTTTCACTTTTGTACCGTTTCGTCTGGAAGAGCTCCTTGTTGGTTTCAAAAGGTGGAATGAGAAGGTGAGACCTCCTCTGCCAAACAGCACATACTTCAACTTAGGACTATGCACAGCTGATATGTGAGTGTTGACTGTAAGATAGAGGGAAGGAGTTTCCCCAGAGGCGTACGCGGACAAATGTGTAGAGTTTATTCTGAGTGAAAAGTAGCCGCTGCTCTTGTTCTTGGAAGAGAAACTTGAAGTAAGTTTCTGACCCCTCCTGAAGTATTGCCCCAAGAGAATGGTGTCTGTAGGGTGGTTAAAAGACTGCCACACCCTTCTGTTGGTTTTATCAAGAATAACCAAGTTTCCAAGCTTATTGATATCTATGCCTGAAACAGATTGAAGTCTTGTATTGGAGGACCAGATGGGAGAGCCATCTGCATCATAGAGGACCAAATCTCCATCAGGGAGGAATGTGAACACTGCATTTTCTCTTACTGGTTTGTCCCGGTTCGCGGACCAGACTACCTGAGGTGGAGTTTCAGCTATTGATCCATTGGCCATCTCCACGAAAACGGTGGACAGGTAGCATGATGAAGTTGCGCAATGGAAGCAGAATCCAAATCCATAGCGACCAAAAGGAGTTCTTGAGGCGCCGTTATCTTCAAAATACCCGCCTTTTGCAGTGTGAAGAAGTATGAAGCGTGCGGTTGAGTTATCTGAGAAATGTCAAGAATTGGGTCTATTGGGCAGGTGGTGGAAGTTGTAAGGGAGCAGTAGCGTAGCGGATATGATGTGAAGGTAAGTGCTAGAAATGGCAATGAACAAGAGGAAACTAACTCTGTCCATCAATATAGGTATGAGAGACGAAAATGATCAGCAGGACCAAAATAATTTTTCCGGTTGCATATTTATAGAGGAATGGTTCTTGACTCTGTAACATTGAAAACTCAGTTACTCAGATCATTTCTTGGAATGATCGGTCATTACCTGGTTCTTGTTCCTTGGAGACGTTGACTTGTAGGTTTTTATACATTTCCTTACATTGTATCTATCTGAACAATGAGAATAACATTATTCAAACAATAATTAGTAAGTTTGTTTGTTTAAGAACAGCTTGCCTCGGAATTGGAAGACTTGAGAGCATAACCATTGGAAGAAAGTCCTGGCTAGTGTATGTGCAGCGTACGCATTTGATAGTGCAACCATCTGAAAATGATGCAAATTGGAATTGCATTTTCATCACACTTTCAGTACCTGATATATATATATAAACATTTAGTGTGATGATTGATAATTGTAGTATTTTAAGGCCAAATACTGTAAACAAAGTGCCACAAATACATTTGAAGTTGAAAACATGGCAACACAATTTGTTGTATATAAAGGAAAGGGTCAAACCAATTAATAAGTTTGTGCTTTTAATTGTGGAGCCCAACCCGATATATACAACCCAGTTTTATATGGTATTAGAGTGGGCCGATTTGAACCTGTTGCTGGTGGGCCTCGCCTCCTTGTAGCTTTGCTCCCCTGTAAGCCCGATATTGTGACCCATGTAAGGGGAGAAATAAGTATGCGTGCCCACGTGATATGAACTTTTAGTTGTGGAGTCCATCTCGATATATACGATCCAGATTTGCACAATTTGTACGAATGATATGAAACTCATTTCCTTGCAATATCATGTAAAAATTTTCTTTTATTTCTCATGGGTTTCTCAAGTTTCGGGGAACATAAAACAACAACAATATTTATAAATGTCTTACATTAGATGCTAAGGAAAACATTAGAATTTGAGCGCGTAGGTGAGAAAATAGAGGAAAAGTTATAGGTAAAGTTGGGTTCTAACTCTAATGTTACGACCCATGCAAATGGGCTCATTTGACCCACACAAATTAGCCCAAATTGGGCTAAACCCACATGATCCATTGAGAAGTCTCTAGATTCTTTCCAAACTCCATGGCCTTTTTCTAGAGCTGTAGATATTTTTAGGGAATTATCTAGATGGTTAATCCTACCCCTCCAAAATGTAATGTACAAATAAATTTCCACCGTCCATGTGTGGGGAGTTTCAACTATAAATAGGGGTGGTGCCCAAAAGTCCAAACCACTCAAGTATTGTAAACATATGCACGACTAATACAAAAAGCTCTTCTACACTCTCTATAGTTTATTATCTTCCTTAACATCTTTTTCGGGTTTTCTTGCTTTCCTCTTGTTCTTACATTGTTTTGTATATGATCAAAGGCTGACTTAGGGCGTGCACAAGGAGTGTTAATCACCTAAGTGTTGGACACACCGCAGAAAAACAAGGGGAAATTCTCGAGTCGTCAGTCACACTAAGCTTCCTTCCAAAACCTTCACCACTATTGACATTGATGGTCGTCTTTTATAGTCACTATGCAGACACTACATTGTCAGCCTTATCATATTCACAACATCCTCATAAATGCTCACTGTGTCTTCACACCTGCTGTCAACAATGTCCATAATCCGATTTTCAACAAATTTCTTCTTCAAAAATTTTAGTAGATGAACACCATATTCGGGTTGCGAGTACTCCAAAACCTTTCTCCTACTGACAACTTTTAATACAAGAATCCCAAAATTGTAGACATCTGTTTCACAATAATCCTCGACCCTTGTCACTCTGGAGCTAGGTAACCTAAGGTTCTCTTCATTCCAGTCATCACCTGGCTCTCATCTCTATTGATCAACTTTGACATGCCAAAATCAGAAATTTTAGCGTTGAAGTTGTCATCAAGAAGGATGTTACGTGGCTTTATATATAAATGAGCAATTCTTTGCTTTCATTCATCATGAATATATGCTAAGCCTTTGGCTATGCCCAACACAATCTTTTTTGAGTTCCCAATCAAGACAAGTGTTTTGGTTTCGGTAGAAAATCCATGTGTCTAATGACCCATTAGCCACATACTCATAAACAATGATCCATATGCTTATTCTCAACACAAAAGCCGATAAGGTTCACCAATTGAATTTGGTGTATCTTACCCACAGTCTCCACCGCTGTCAAAAACTCTTTCTTTCCTTATCCATCAGTTTCGAGACGCTTTACTACAACCTCTCTTCCATCTACTAGTGTCCTTTTGAACACAAGTCTGAATCCTCCTCCACCCAACTTCTTTAAGAAATTTTGAGTATATATGGATAATTTACCGAATGAAAATCTCAACAAAATTTCTGATAGTCTCCTAAGATATAGCTTCTCCCTGTATAAACCGCACCGTCCTTTCTGGCCCTGATAGTATAAACCGCACCGTCCTTTCTGGCCCTGATAGTAGAAGATTAAATTATCTTCAAATTTTATATGAGTTGATGGAAACACATGAGTAACTGATACGGGAAAAACTTGAAGATAGTTATAAGTGTTTCCCCTTGTTGCATATGCAGACAAGTAATAATTTTCTAAAGAAAGGTAAAATAAACCACTCCCCAAATCAACAGAAGAAATAATTTGAAGTCAGTTGTCGTCCCTTCTTCAACATCGGCCCCCATAGAAGTGTGTTTATTTGGTTTAAGAGCACCGAGTTTCCATTTTTCATGCTCATGCCAAAGGCAGATGATTGGGATGAGTCAGTGGACCAAATAGGGTGCCCTTTCGAATCCTTTAATGCCAAAGCTCCACCTACAGAGAAGATTAGAACTGAATTTTCTCCAACTGGCTTGTCTTGGTTTGCCGACCAAATTATCAAAAGTGGTGTATCCACTATTTTATCATGATATATCTCTATAAAATGTGCTCCAGCACCAGAGGTTCATGTTTGTGTGTCATTATAAATATTTGTCGTCTTTAAGGCGAACGGGACATGAAAAACTCAATTAAGATTTCAGACCAATTTTGGAGTTAATTCCAAAGGATGAAACTGAACCTACTACCTAATATGCAATGATCATATGCTTATTGAAATGGTGTATCTTACCTACTGTCTCCACGTTCGCCACAAGCTCTTCATTCCTTTCACAATGTCCTTTTGAACCTTCCCCCACCCAGCTTCTGCGAGAAATTCTATGCCAGCAATGAATATGAAACTTTCTTTCTTTTGATATACAAGGAAGCTAAAATAATATGAATAATAGACTGGCTATAACTAACTAAGTTAACATGTTTTTTGTTTAACTATTTTTTATTCATTACATAGTTACTAAATGTCTTTATTTGACCTCCTTCTACATAAGGGTGTATCTTGAACCCGTTATTGATACAATAATCTTAAAAACTTTTAAGAATCACAAGTTTGGTGCTGTCTTTCTTCATAATAGCATAGTCGAGCCCAAATTTTAATACAATTTGCCAATAAAAAAAAATGTCCTTATTTGACTTTTAAATTTGCATGCGCCTCTCGTTTTTTTTATAATTTTATCTATCAATACAATTATCCATTATGATCTTTTTCCTCATTCCCCAATCAAGACAAGTGTTTTGATGTTCAGAGAAAATTCACTTCTCCAAGGACCCATTAGTCATGTACTCATAAACAAGGATCAAATGCTTATTCTCAAAACAAAATCCAATAAGGCTTACCAAATTGATATGGTGTGTCTTACTTAAGGTCTCCACCTCTGCTAGAAACTCTTTCTTGCCTTGCCTGTCATTTCCCAGTCACTTCACTGCGACCCCTCTTCCATCTGATAATCTCCCTTTGAAGACAAGCCCGAATCCTCCACCACCCCCTTTTGTGAGAAGCTTTGAGTCGCTATGGATAAATCGTTGTACGAAAATCTCAACATATTTTCGGAGAGTTTCTTGAGATAGAGTTTCTCCCTGTGAAATTTCCTTCTTCTGAGTAGCAAGCCTACAAATACACAAAGAAGCACCAACGCACAAGCAGCTAATCCAGCCGGCAGCATTCTGGATTTAGAGGAAAAATGATAATGTCTTGTGGAAAAAGGGATATTAACCTTGATATATGCTGAGGAGATTTCGGAAAAAACAACTGGCTTTACCTTAGTCCCAAGGATTGAAAGAACTTGTGAAACCAAGAAACATACTTGAAATCAGCTTCTGGCTCTTCTTCAACCTCTGCCCCGAAAGAAGTGTGTCCATAGGATGGTCAAAAGATTGCCAAACTATTCCATTGGATCCGTTGATAAATTTGACGTGCTGCTGGTTGACCAAATAAGGTGCCCATCTGGATCCTTCAATACCAAACCTTCACCAACCAGGAACTGCAGAACAGAGTTTTCGCCGATGGGCTGGTCTCGATTAGCTGACCAAACTGCTAAAGGTGACACCTCAGA
Organism: Geranium brycei; assembly: GCA_036897365.1. NCBI lineage: Eukaryota > Viridiplantae > Streptophyta > Magnoliopsida > Geraniales > Geraniaceae > Geranium > Geranium brycei. Next base: position 2,281 of record JAYMTP010005873.1, on the reverse strand, counting down.
TATTGTTACACCGCCTATCACTACGAAAACAATAGAGAGGTAGCAAGAGTGAATGGCAGAAACTGTACAGTGAAAGCATAAACCGAACCCGTACAGCTTATCGACCTTTTGCAGAATTATGAATCGTGCGAACGAGCCATCTGAAAAATCGCACTTGTTCGGGAACGATGCATTGTTGTTTTTCCAAGTTGTGGTGGTGCCGTTTTGTGGGAAGTAAAAATTGGAGAGGTGTGCCAGAGCAAGAGTAGTGCAAAGGTAATACATCAAACTGGCTTTTAAGAGGAGAACGACTCCGGCCATCACTCTAATTCAGATCAAAGAAGTGATACCGATTTGGTGTGAGAATAAGCCTATTCTAAAAGCTAATACAACTGTGTTTCTTGTTTATTCAAACATTGAGAACTCAGTCATCTTTAAAATAATTCTTGGAACAATCATCTTGGTTTGTCTTCCGTTCCATTCATTCTAGCATAGTTAAGTGGTGATATTGTTGCATTGAGGTCCAGGTTACGTAAAGATACTGCATTAGCAAGCACACTGGATCGAGATCCACATCTTAAGTATGTGATTCTGCACGTGAACTAGACCCAAAACAAGTGGGCAGAGTTAATCATCCATACTCTCATCTATTGCACTTGTACATTCTCTAGCTTTTTAAAAATCTTAATTGAAGGACTTGGAAAAAAAAGATTGAGTATCATATGAGACCTCAACACCTCGTATCAGTAACAAACAAAATAACAAGACAGGAAACGGACTGCGGCAGTGGCGCACGTGTGTAGGTATTTCCCAACCTGAGCTGTTAGCCACAGTCTTTACCTCCAATTTGCCAGTATATAAAGAGTCTCTTTGCTTCGTATATGAGTAATGTGTTACTCTTTTATATCATGAAATATATTCTCACATTTCAACTATTCTGTTATACATTTTCTGCATCTTGACTTGCTATTATAATATTCAATACTTGACGAATTTTCATAAATGTGTAGCTTAACTTCAAGTTCTCGACGAGACGAGACGAACGCAACTGACATATACACCGCCAAAATTGATTACTATAATAAATCAGAATATTGCTGAAAAATCATATGTTAATATGGTTCGGACAGGTTTAAGGATTGGAACTTGAAAGTGTAAATATATTGTAATCAAGGATTATTAAAAACGAGAAGTATTTTGGTTAAGTATCAAAATAGAAGCCTTGAAAGCAAATAACGCTAAGAAAAGAAGATATCAAATTACCACTGACATTTGTAATTTCTCTTTGATCACTTACCCTTCATATTTAGAAATAACCATTTCTGATTTCAATTATACCAAAGATTATTTAGCCATCAAACTAAATCTTTTTAGGCACAAGACTAATACATTCCCAGAGTCCCAAGAATCAAATGAAGTGTAATAAAGCACACAGCTAAACTAAACAAGATCTTATAAACATGTTCTTTTATTGAGTAATCCGCGAGGCCTCAGCACCTTTTTATCAGTTACAAATGAAGCAGCAATAAAAAGAAGATTATAGCGGCTTTACATATGATGCAGTGAAAACAGCAGTAGTGTTAGAAACAGAGCAAACAGGTGAGAAAATAGAGGAGAAATTATAGGTAACGTTGGGCTCTATCGCCAAGTTCCCCTCCAAAACCTTCACCACCGATGACATTGCCGGCCGTCTTTTATAGTCACTATGCACACACCACATTGCTAGCCTTATCATATGCACAACATCCTCAGAATTGCTCACCATGTCTTCACTTCTGCTGTCAACAATATCTCTTAACCGGTTTTCAATACATTTCTTTCCAACAATTTTAGTAGAAGAACACCAGATTCGGGTTGCAAGTAATCCAAAACCTTTCTCCCACTGATAACTTCTAACACCAGAATCCCAAAACTGTACACATCGGCTTTGACAGTAATTCTTGACCCCCGCCATTCTGGAGCTAGGTACCCTATGGTTCCCCTGATTCCACTCATCACCTTGATCTCATCTCTATTGATCAGTTTCGACATGCCAAAATTGAAAATTTTAGCGTTGAAGTTGTCATCAAGAAGGATGTTACGCGGCTTTATATCTAAATGAGCTATTCTTTGTACACACTCTTCATAATTATAGGCTAAACCTCTTGCTATGCCTACTACAATCTTTTTCCTCAATTCCCAATCAAGACAAGAGTTCTGATTTTCATAGAAAATCCACTTCTCCAAGGATTCATTAGTGAGATACTCATAAACAAGGATCAAATGCTTATTCTCAAAACAAAATCCTATAAGGCTTACCAAA
>JAYMTP010005872.1:0-12782 GCA_036897365.1 Geranium brycei | reverse complement strand
TAGAAAAGAGATAGGTACATGACCCATATTGGAAAAAAAAATTTAGGTAGAAACAATAATGTTTCGCCCACCCGTTAATCATAATTAACGAGTGGGCAAAGCCACACTCGAACAAAAGTTTAACCAAGATACAACCTAAAGCTCTGATACCATGAAAGTGTTTATTAATTGAATACTTGATGATGAAAATACATAGCATACCTCTCTATTTATAGAGGAAACATATGAAACCCTAGACTAACCCATATGAAACCCTAGCCATCATAGTTTACTAAACATGTCGTAAACACATGGGCTTGGGTCTATTCTAACAGTTTCGATTAATTTTTGACTCTGTTAAGCTTGGTTCAATTTATTCTGATCAACACGTGGGCCGCTCCATTAATATTACGCCTCACAAAAGCAGAAATAAAATACTTATCAATGAGATGAGAGGGCCATAGTCTTGAATTATCATATGATATACCCCGAAGGCTAGTCAAACTGTATTTGCCCTGAATTGCAACACCCTTGATTATGTTGGTGTAATAATAATTGAAAGGAAAATAGAAAAAGAACGAAGAAATGGTAGACCCGAATCGGTTGACCGTTCTGCAACTCGCCAGAACGCTGTCTTCCACTATTCCTTTTAACTTTATAATTTTCCATTCAACCTCCTCGATCAATCCTTTTCGATCCTCCTCACTCTCTTTACCAAAAATCTCTTTCCCCAAACCCAAACCCTTTATACTAGTTCCTTTCGTGGGTTTTACTCCAAATCCACCCTCCCCGTTTGGTGAATCTCCCAAACCTTCATCAATCCGGTGCTCCACAGATCCCCTCTCTATTCAATCGGATCCTCCGTCTGGTTCTCGGGAGACTGGAACTGCCTTGAGCGCTCGAAAAGAAAGGAAATTTGATCTGGGTTTTGTTGATTGAGTTCCGGGAGTGGGCCATGAGGTATGATCTGAAGTGACGATGAATATGAGCCACGCCACGGTTCACCCGGTGGAAGATCCTCCGGCGACCGACGGGGACGGGCCGAGGGTGAGGATGAAGGACTTTCAGGGCGCTCCGGGGACCCGCGGCGGCCTCCTCTTGCGCTCCTCTCAGTTTGTCTTCTCAGCTGCTGCGCTTCTTGTCATGGCCACCGCAACCGACTTCCCGACCGTCACTGCCTTCTGGTACGCTTCCACTCTTCTTCTTCTTTTGACATCTTCATGATATTCAAGTTTCAAACCTATCCCATTGATGATCATAGTTTGATACGAATGTCTATATGTTTTTTGTTTTTCCATGTTTGTTGTGCATATTGTAACTGATCGTCTTTATATTTGGTTAAGATGAAATAGACTTACTTTTTTTTTAGAGGTTTTGGTTATGTTGCATTTACCTGTCTATGAAATTAAGTTTGAAGTACTTGTTTGTTAGCTAATGTTTGTGAATCATTTTACTAAATGTGGCATATGGGTTATATGAAGGATGAGTTTTATCATAGACATTAGCTGTATATAGATGGCAAAAGACAGAGCGCCTAATATAGGTGTTTGCTAGATGTGTATTAGCTATCTCTCCCCCGAAGTAGGCCTTTTAGGTTTGAGCACAATCTAGTATCTATGAATTCTATATTCATGCTGAAGTTTGGTGTTTAGGATCTTTAAGACCAAAATAGTTGAGCAGTCATCTAAAATTACTTGCAAAGCAAAAAGGGTTGAATTGGAAATAGCACTCTATCAGGATGCCTGGTTGGAGAGTGGCTGCGTTGTTCAAGTGTTACGTCTCTTCTCTAGCTCCTGCCTTTTGGGGTCTTTCGAATGTCCGGTTCAACAATGTTTAAATCATGTTCTAATCCTGCCGATAATTTGGAGTGTTGATATTACAACCATGACAAAGCCATGGGAATGAGATACATATCCAACTCAACAAGTTGATTACTGTATAACTAGCAATGGCATCCCCGAAAAGAATCTTTTATTATCACGTGTTACCTAAGAAAATGGTATCACTTTGCCGCATCAACGCTTTGATCCTTTTGGACGTGCCATGTCATATTCATGTTCTATTCGGCCTGGGTCATGGGATAAAAGAAATGAATGGTTGAAATATAATTCCACGCTTAAGATGGCCAAATTGGCATACCAAGTTATATACCATGCCCTAAATTGCCTAAGCGTGCGTGTGATAATTAGGGGTAAATGAACCAATTTTTATAGAACAAAATAGCTACACTTGATATTCATTTCTGCGGATGCATCTTCTGATGTAAGTAGTTGTTCTTCCAGAATCTTAGATGTTTATCATGTTACTGTGTTTGTGGCCCAAATGCCTGGAAAGTTGCAGCAACGTACTTTCTTTGTGGTTCTGTCTCATAACATGTGATATTTTGTGTTACATTTGTTACCAGTTACCTTGTTGCGGCTGCTGGGTTACAGAGTTTGTGGAGCCTTTCGTTGGCCATTGTTGACATTTATGCTATGTTAGTGAAGCGGTCATTGCAGAATCACCAAGTTGTCAGTTTGTTTGCCGTTGGTGATGGGGTAAGATGAGTAATGCAAGTGTAGTTATTTCATTTGAATTTGAGCTCCACTCCATGTGATGGTCTAAATATGATGGGTGTTGAACTGCAGATCACATCCACTCTTACATTTGCTGCAGCTTGTGCATCAGCAGGAATCACAGTACTAATTGACAATGATCTTGATAGCTGTGCCCACAATCACTGTGCACAATTTGAAACCGCCACCGGAATGGCTTTCATGAGCTGGGCCGCTGCAATGCCATCATTCGTCCTCAATTTCTGGTCGCTTGCATCCAGATAATGTAAGCTGCCAACTGAAAAGAACACACTGTAATGTTGCTATACTGTTCATGTAATGATCATTATGTGCAAGTAAATATTACACAGATGAGGCTGTACTGTTTGTTCATTGTGACTCTGGAGTCTGTGTATCAGTTAAGTTGGTGTGTCTTTCTCTTGGATTGGATATTTGGATTTGTAAGAATGAAGTTGCATTTCAATGGCCTGTCACCATAACCTAAATAGAAGAAAAGGGCAACATATACTGATACGCAATCCTGAAACAACTCCAGTAATAAATAAGACAACAATGGATTGATTGCAAGTTAAGAATAACAGAGTAAATATTAGGTACTAATATCATGAAAGCAAGCTTATAATGATGATGGAGTGAAGATTAATTAAATTGAATATGACTAGGAGATTCAGGCATTACAAAATCTTGTCCTCCCAAATTACTACACAAACGACCAGTTTACGAAAGAGAAGGCAAGGCAATGGACAGTGTTGTCTTGTGTGCTATGGACCTTCCATGCAATGGCTTGCTCGTACGAGACATGCCTCCCCATTGTTGATATGCACATCCCACCAGGCAGGCAACCAAATCCCTAATCAAGTAGATAAGTTTGGATCTTTATTATTCTTGCAACTAGTTTAAAGTTTGATTAAACAAGATATAGGCGTACCTGCTCCATTAGTTTGGCAAAGTCGGCAGATAATACTTTGCGTCCAGACTCATCAAATATCTTATCGAATGTGATGTCTTGCAGAGCCACTAGAGTCGTCTCCAACATGTCAAGCCCTGCTTGGTTTGCAAATACAAAAACTGGCACCGACTGCAACACCAACCAGCCCAATTATAACAAACATTTGACTCTATCAATTAAAAACACAGCGCTCTCTTGATATTGTAACTCTACCTTCAATGCACAACACAGAACCGCATCCTGATGCTGCCAAAGGTTTTTTAACACTGAATCACCTGACAGAGTATCAGATGGTTCACATCTAAGCAACTCTGTCCCTAAATAGTAACTGAGAAGAAAGTAAAAAGAAAAGATAATTAGCAAGAAAGATGATAAAAAATTAAACAAGATAAATCTAGAAACTCAAAAGAAGAATGAATTTACCTATAACTTTGGCAGACCCAGTGAGACAATGTGAGAGCTTCTGGAGAGGCCGGTGATAGTTTTGGGCCCACGGCAGGGCCCGATCTGGATGGAGATATGGCCATGGCAACTCTCTGCACAGAGGAGATGACACTTCGAACATATTGGCGTGCCATGGCCACCACGCTATCTTGCAGATTACTCTCAAATGGGAATTGGAAGGCTATGGTCAAAACTGATCGGGTGTTAAGAGTAGTTGATGCATCTCCCGGGGTATTGCTGATAGCAGGACCCACTTCAAGACTAGATGTTAGATCCAGGGTCCGATGTGTGGCCAGTTTATCTTGTGCATCACACTGCATGCCAATATACATCACTGATCAGGAGGAATTTGAATATGTCAAAAGAAAAAAAAAAGCGTTGGAAATGTTCGATTAAACTCAACTGATTTTGAATCCAATGGGATTATGCGGAAACCTGATGGTAGTAGTGGAGCGTCATCAGGAAACATTTCGTCAATTGGAGCAAAAACAAGTTCAGAACAGGCTCCCATGGCATTTTTGTCAACTCCACTACATATCTGGCAGAGCTTAGAAAATCAGGATCATTGTATCCCGGGGAAAATACAAACGAGACAGAACTTTATAAACTCAATTTTCGTACCTGGAGGAGATGAATGTCCCTCGACATAAAAGCGTCTTCCTGACCAAGTGCATGGCCCTCGAGTCGAATAACTTCAAGCAACTGGCGAACGCAAAGATGGTTAAAAAATTATGTAAAATATACTCATCCCATAAATCTCCTCCCCATGCACATTGGGAAAATATGATGAGCAATACATACCTCTTCATGTTCAATTGTGTGACCAAGCGGCATGATGATTTGACTTCCGGTAAATTGTGTGGGTCTCATCCCTGGATAAGCATATGAACCAGCTTTCAATGATGCAGCAGAATATGCATCAACATTGAAATCAGCCCACTCGGAGCGATGCTCCCTTAGGAAGCGAACCAGAACCGCTGGAGGGACATTCTGGCAGGAAAAAAAGGGGTAAGTTTGTAGCCAAAGGACGGCATAGAGACACAGAAGAAGTACTAAAAGCATATCAACTTAGAAGGCCCGAAAAATTAAGGCAGTGAGAGGGAGGAGAACTGATATGGTTTTAGAAGTCCGACATGGCATTAAAACTAAACAAATAAGTCACGCTAGAAGAAGGGCTTGAACCTCTGACCTTGTGGTTAACAGCCACACGCTCTAACCAACTGAGCTATTCCAGCCTGTTGCCTAAAGTTGTGGCTTAAATTAATTTCAAATTTACCATTTTGCTTAATCGTTTCCTATTCTGTAACTTGAACATCCACTTAAGTTGTATTCTGTCAGTAGACATTTGATGTATCTAATCAGAAAAATAGTTTTAAGAACTCACTTGAAGTAGCATGGAAGCCTTTGCACAGAGAACGCCTCCAAGAAATGCAGCTGGGTTAGCAGTAGAGCTAAAACTCTTAGAGGAGTTAACCGCAATTACTACATCTTCTGCACCATCACAGTTAATTACAGACCACCCATCATCATTAAATCCATTGATGGCATCATTGAAGCCTCTGCAAGAAAATGACATATACAATCGAGTTCACAACTACGTCATAATAAAGAAGGGGAACAAACACAATCATGTTCATCATCAATGAGAATAATCGAAACCAATAAATGAAGACGATTCCAGCTACCTGCTCAATCTTTGACTGAATGTTCTCAGAACGGCAGGCTGCCGGCCCAAACCATATACCACCTCGCCACTGGTTTCCTGAGCTATTTGCCTGATGTAGCGCAATGCCGAAATAGTCATTTTCTGTGCCACTACCTTTGATGATTCATAAAGTGGTCTCAGAACCTCTGGCACACTCCATGCCTGAAGTAAGATGAATGTTAAGTTTCACCAGTTAGTTTTCTCAAGGAAGCTTGATTTAAAATGACAAGAATCAGAAGCCAAACCTCAAGATCTAAGTGATCGACTATATGGATTATTGATCCTCCACCCTCGCATGGCCTTATCAGATAGCCACTAGGAAGCATTTTAGCCCTCACGAATTGAGAAGTTGTGGGTGCATTTGGGCCAGCACCAGAACCAGAAAGGGATCTCTCACAAACCTTCACATACACACATAGGGCACATAAATAGGATTTTAAGATGTATAATTAGAACACAGTGAAATATAGCAATCTCTATGCCAAAGTTAACCAAATAAGACTATACATTTGAATAGGCAACTTTTCGGCAAGACAAAAGTCATCAAGCAATGACTTGTTGTGTTTAGGAAGGGCTTTTTTCTTCTTTGTCTTTAAAGATAAGTGAATATGAGAAGAATGGTGATTACATATATATGGAAAACGTACCACCAGGCTGCCATTGTCTAAACTTGTAGTGTACCGAAGAGTCCAGAAGTCCCGTGCAGGAGCTAGAGTAGTTGGAGCATATGTCTGCAGCAAGTCCCATTTAAGTTGATATATCCAAAGAAAGCAGCAGAAATATTAGAAATGCTGGAAGTAACCTGTGTATAGAGGAGTTCAATTGTTCCTCCGTTTCCTGCAGGAAACATGGTGAAGACCTCTTGGCTCCGACAATCCCGGAACCAAGATGGACGATCCTTGAGGATCTCTGCAACCTGTCAAATACCGATCAAGAGAGACTCTTAACATTAAATGCAAAGAACAATCTGAAACTTATCATCATAGACATCATTATACTCACCTTTGTTGGGTCTAAACTGACAAGGCCGCATGCACGAGCTGCCACACCAGTGCAGCTTTGTGAAATGGCAAAGATACCAACCGAATCCGGACCAGGCTGACAATTATGTTAAAAATTGGGTGGGATACGAATACAAAACTAGTTTTACTAATGAAGTAATTGGACAAGATGAGATTAGAAAAACCTTCATCCCAGGCATCTGGACCCAGTCAACGGCCGTTCCTGTAGCCTTTGAAAGGAACTCTGCCAAGGTCTCCTCCGCAATGGAGACAAGTCTGCAAATACAAACATTATCGATCAAACACGCAAAGTGGACATCATCAAACAGCAAAGGGGGGGTTGGGTTGAGCATTACCCAGCTGGGTTATTGGCATCTTGAGGGGTGGTTACCGCTGAATCACAGCTTGCATCAGTAGCTGCTGCTGATGCCTGCAATTCAACATACATACACTTAACTGTCAATTCTACACATCACCAATACTAATATCCTAAAATTGAGTTATGAAGAAAGAATGTGTATGTACATTATGCAATTGTTGCCTGATGTGCGCATTCTGGGAGAGCAAGTGGGAGACCTGTTTCTGGAGGCGATCGTTCTCCTCCATCAACAGCTTGTTCATAGCACTCAATTTCCTGTTCACTCCCTGCAGCCGAGACGACTCCTTCCTCTGCTTCTCTCGACATCTACAACAACCAACCCCAACACCTAAATCGCCGCTAATAGTAATTATACAAAACAAATGTAGAAGAAGATGAACGGAATGGAGTTAATTATCACCTTCTGTTCTGAAACCAGACCTTGATCTGCTTAGGCTCGATGTTGGAGAGAATGGGGCACTCCCGTATCAGTTGGTGCCTCCGCAGAGAGCTTGGTTTTGGGCACTCCGCGTACACTCTCTCCAGAGCCTCCACTTGCTCCGCCGTGTACCGCACGTACTTCCCCGTCGCGTCCAGGTGCTTCGTTATGCTCCCGCCGCCGCCGCTGCTCTCCCTCTCTCCCGACACCGCCATCGCCATTTCTTCCAAAAGGGTGTACAATTTTCGAGCAATATTCAGATTGCTCGAGTTTTAACTCTCTATTCTTCTGAAACTTCCGTTATGGGTCGATGGTGCTTCCGATTTCCCAAATATAATAACAAAACATTCCAACTGAAAATTCTCGGAGCCCGAAGAAAACCCAGAAGAAGGATTTTGTGGGAAAAGTGAAAGTCCCCTCAGTCTCACTCACAATCACAGTAGGTGCAGACTTGCCTCTATCTACTGGGTTGAAGTTCAGCAACCTCTAATCATCGCCTCACCAGAGATTAGAGCTATAACATCTCTAAATACTATACTAGTTTCTTTGATCCACAAACAAAGGCCTCTTCTGTCTTGTTTCTGGACTCGAAGAAGCTGTATTTATTAATCATTTCTTATAAAATATAAAAAAAGTGAGGGAGGCAATGGAGAAAGAAATGTGATCTGATGATACAGTGAGTGAGCGAGGATCATTAAATAATTATAAAGGTGTTCAATTAGCACGCAAATCGAGGAACTTGGTTGTTCATTTACTTGCGCATTTACGTAATTGTCCCTGTCATTTCTATTGTGGGACCCACCACCACCACTGTCTGTCAATCCACTGCCGGATTATTATATTGTTATGGTCAGTCATGTCCTCTCTCTCTCTCTCATTTAAGATCCTCTTCTCTTTCTCTTTCTCTTGTGCTCTGCTCTGAATATTTAGGATAAAATGATGGTTTTCACCATCACATAACAGTTCCCTTTTTGGTCAAATCATGTCTCGTCTCTTTCCCTACTTTTTTTAGTTTTAAATCAATACTAAAGAAATTATGAATATTTGATTTGCATCAAAGTATTTCTGGACGGCAATTGCAAATGAAATAATTTATTCACTCTACTTAATTTTAAGCAATTAGCCAAAAGACAAGAAGGAATATTCCAAGAAAACAAAATAGTGGCAATACGGTGAATATGAAGAAAAGAGGAGGAGAGATAAGAGAAATAGAGGAAGGAGGGCCCATTAGATGCAGAGAAAAGGAATGGAAGGCGGTTTCTTAATTCCAGACCAACGAGTAACTTTATTTATTCGTCAAAATTTGATACAAAAATAAAGCTAAAATGCGCACCATCAGTATCTTCCTTTCGATCAGTTTCCGTTCTGGCGCGGCCCGTCGGCGCACATTAGCGTTGATTATTATTTCTGTATTTAAATGAAGTTAATTAATAGGGAAGGGAATGTAGATGACGTGGCGTGTATTGGTTTTGGGCATGCGTGAAAAGCAGGTGATGCACGTGGTGAGATACAGAGTATGTACAGAGAAGAACAAGAGGCGATGTCTGTCTCTCTGTCTGTCCATTTGTGACCTATTTTGCTTCTCAAGCAACCTCCCCGTTTTTTCTTTTTTACTACTTTTTATTCTGTCAAATATTAGAAAGAGCAGTAAAATTATTAATTGCATCAGAAATATGTGTATAATATATTATTAAAGTTGAAATCAAACTCTCAAAAAATATACAAAATCAATAAAATAGTTTTCAATGTATATAAATAAAATATTGTAAGAAGTGTTTCTTTGGAATCTAAATATAATACAAAATTATTTTTAATTTAATTAATTTATTGGAATAAATTCTTATAGACAAAAATATGTTACAAAATAACTAATAATAACCATAATGATATAATTAAATAGCCTAAGTTATTTTTGAGTAATACATCGTCTCTTATTCTATTTATTCTTAAATCCATTTCACGCTGAGTTTCGAACTCCTAACCTGAGAGAGTGAGCAGAGCCAAGCTAAAGTTGGTAGTATAATTTTTTTATCAATAAAGTTTAAACTTATTTTGTAACTGTATTTTGGTGTAACTAATTTATCACGTATGGTTGGAACATAAAATGTTATTTTATTGTTGATATTAAGTCATTTTGGTTTATAATCTATACCAAAATAACACTGTGGATTCAGATTGCTTTAAATATCTTCATCGAACTTGACTATGTAGGTACGACAAATTTTTTAATTATTTTTAAGGAAAATGGCACATTACTTCGCCTAAACATTTCACATTTTGATATCAAAACTATTTTGCTTCTTTTTTTTAGTAGACTAACTTGAATTCTGGGATATTTACTACACTTAATTATGTTATTATTGGACAAGATTTAACTTCAAAATGTCCCAAAATACAAGTTACGGTATTAAGAAAAAGAGAAAAATAGTTAAGGTATTAAAAAAGAGAGAAAATGGTTAGGGTAACAAAGTATGAAACGATCATAGTTATGCGTAATAAAATGTCATTTTCCCTTATTTTTATTTTGAAAGACAACTGAAATTTAAAACTACACATCCTCAAAACGGAGAACTACAACAAACACCGACGGGACAGAGCCTTCACAAAAAGTCCAATCCTAAGAATTAAGAGCATCCTTATAACTAAGTGATGTGCTTCCTTGTTCCTAAATCCATTAACCCACAGACCAGTAGAGTTAGAAAAATCATTAATTAATGAAGAAGGATATTGAAGGCACCCCGAACGCCATTTTGCGAGAGAGTATAATTGAAATTTCCCTATAAGGCACCAATGTTCATCTGACACCCGGACCAAGGATCGAATCAGGTCTCATGTATGGAACATGTATACTCTATTAGCGTTACCATAAACTCTAGTGTATCGACTAGTTGTCAGACCACGAACTCGGGCTCGAAAATCTATTTAACAGCGCGAAGACGCACAAATCTCCACAAAGTAATCTTCCCTCCAAAACGAAGCTAACCCACTACTCCTACCCACCAGATCAACTCCAAACACCCGCCAAATTGGAGTCACTTCTTCAATCACATCAATTTTGCCTCTGAGCTATAAGTATCGCATTAAAATAGAAAGTTGGGTTTCTTATAAGGCACAACCTCTAACAAGAATTGTATATTCCGTGGGTGTCCAAGTCCACGTCAGTTCTTGGAGAGGGTGTTCATGGATTCCCATGGGACCTCTAAGCCAATCACGCCGATATAATCACTTTCTTTCCCGAGTTGTTGTTTCCCAAGTCTCAGTCCACTTCCATTCGTCTACGTTTTACTCCCACTCTAACTCCTACCTTCACAACTTGCTGGTCTTATTCTGCCAACCCCACACAGTTCTCCCCCGTAGAGAACTCCGATGATTTACCATGTGCATGCATCAGACTAGATAAATTAGTTGAGGAGTTTCCAATGGACCGAACATCCCCCAACCCAGACTTGAGCTATTTTTTTCTCGCCGCATATCTAGACACACGGGGCTGAGCCCTGAGCCAATTACCGTAAGGCCTATCTTGTCCTTCAAAAGTGAAGTCTTAGAGCTTCGTGCATATTCAATCTGAATGACCTAGGATCCTACACAGGAAGCAGAAGAACGACAATCGTTCATACCGTAAATTGACCTAGTGAGTAACTGCTGTAGTGTCTCCCACTCTGATTCATATCTTTAAAGGCCTGCCTATCGAGATATTTTTACGTACCCTTAAATAGTTTTTCCATATTCCCATAAAGTTCGTTGGGTCGGATGATAGGACCTCTCCCACCAGTCCGCCAATCGTTCGAACTGCTTTCTCCGTCTTTAATCTAGTGGGCGAACGATGAAGTTGCACCAAGATAGAGAAATTCTTGAAACGTACTTCTGTTGGAAAAACTCTAGGTGGTAAGGCCTCAAGTAAAATCTGCATCCAGTTAAACGTTCAAAGGTCACCATCTCTTACTCGTTGCATGTCTCTGTCTTAGTGGAATTGAAAGAGGAAAAGATTTTGGGACAACTCTTGTACATGCATTCATATACTCGGCCTCCATAACCTAACAATAAACAGTCTGAATGCTTGAAAATCATACAAGCATCCGGATAAGAACATTCCTACCAGACAAAATTCGTCATTGACCGTCATGTCATCTTCCTCTAGACCTCCCAGCACTATCCTAACCTTATCCTCTCCATTAATAGCAATATGTTGTTACCCATGATGTAATTCCTCCAACCTCCCAGTTGAATTCTGCATAAGAGCTCACTGATGTACAAAATGCACTAGAATACACCATTCCGATCAAAACTGAACAAAAATCTCAATAGCTGCTGATGAAATTGCTCCAACCAAAAACCCGGGAATATACCACAAAGGCGGACTATACCAATAAATATGAAAAAGTTATTTAGTTTAAAATATCTTCATTGATAATCATTATTTTTATTTAAAAAAAGATAAGATCTCATTTAGGAAAAAAATTAAGATTTTTAGTAAGCAATCAAGTAAATTTGTGTATATTAATTTTAAAGATATTTACTTTTCATAACGGTTAAGTATCCCAACCTTAATTTTTTGTTGTAATTTTTAAAGAAATGGATAATTACACATACATCCCTTTACGTATACACGATTTTCACTTACATCATTTGAAATACAAATGTGTTTTGTGAAGCCCCCTGAGTTACCAAAAATTTCATGTTACTCCTTTCCGTGATCTTTCATGAAAATTATGTTAATTTTTTTCTTGAAATGACAAAAATACTCATGTATTTACAAAAAGTATAAATCATTTTTTTAAATTTTTTTACAACACAATTTATTATAAAGTAAACCATAAAAAACTAATTTTAGTATTAAAATATTATTATTTTTAAAATGATATTAAAATTAATTTTTTATTATTTATTTCTCAAAAAATATTTGTTAAAAACAAGTTAAAAATATTTATAGTTTTTTAAATATAAGGGTATTTTCGTTATTTAAAAAAAATTAACATAAATGTGTAACTTGAAACTTTTGCTAACTCAAGGGTTTTCACAAAATGCATTTGTGATTTAGGAGATATAAGTGAAAATTAATTGTGTATATCTAACACTACTGGAAATATGCTTTCCCGGTGATATATTGATAAGTTTCGCCGGCAGTATCTCCCCGGGCTGGTTTCACTGGTCAACGGTCGGATTATGACCAACAACGGTCATATTCTTTCCCGGCGAGATATTGCGCAATATCTCGCCAGGAAAGGATATAACCGTTGATGGTCAACAACTCCAACCCGGTGATATATTGCAATATTTCTCCGGGAAAGAGTTTGTTGACCATCAACGGTCGGATGTTGACCATCAACGGTCAACGTTTCCCGGCGAAATATT
>JAYMTP010005871.1:0-12782 GCA_036897365.1 Geranium brycei | reverse complement strand
ACAGATTGCAAGTATATGAAAAGGTAGCGGAAATTGCAGTTCAATCAATGAAATTAGCAATAACAAGGCAAGGTCATATACCTTCGTCCATAGTTCATCTCTCTGAGAAGATCACTGCATATCCATTTTCGAAACCCTCATTCCAAAAATAGATCACGAATATGGACCACTGATTGTTTCATCTTCATATTTACAGAAACTAACATCCATCACCATCTTCGCATTCGCCGGCAACCCAAAATCGCATTCTGTTTCTTAGGACCATCTGTTAGAGTATCACGTTTTAGGTGATATCCTTTTACTTGTTTCGAGCCAAAAGCATATGGTACATGTGCATATCCCACAATTCATGAAAACCCATGAATGCTGCATTTAAAAATGTAATTTTGTTCATTGGTTTAAATAAAAGTACGATATTGACATTGATCAAAGAGCATATTTCTTTCAAAAGAGATTATGGCCCAAAGTCAAGAGAATTTTTTTTTCTTTTACAGAGAGATGGAGTTAGGTGCCAGAAAGAGCCAAAGACAGATCCAAGTTAAAGGCAGGTTTGGCACTAGAACTAGAACTAGAAGAGCCCCAACAATGTTTCAGGTAATTAGAAGGAGAATGGGCTGAGATTGAGGTTGGAATTGGGTCGTGACTGATATCATCACTGCTGTGGCTCTGGGAACTTGGCTGAATCAATGACAGTGAAAGAGACAACTCATGCCCACTCCCACTTGTACTACTCTCACCTTCATAACTCTGCCTTTGACTCACCTTCTCTTCTTCTCTTTTGTCAATCTGACCACCAAAGAATGGAACATGCATGCCATTACAAAAGGATTTGCAGAGTGTCACAGTGTCAAGAGTAACACACTTGAAATATGATAATATGTTCAAGCACTTAAACAAGTTTGTGTCTTTACCTATCAAATTGAGTTTTTAGATGAATTAGTGTTAAGTCCGCATAATCTCACATTCGAAGATCACTTAGTTAAAAGAATGATTTATATATACATTAGATCTTAGGCCTAATAGACCAGTCTTTCAGGTCAAATATGGGCCCAGATCTCTCCAACAATTAGATCTTTAACATGTTATTGTTGGAGAGAACCAGGTCTTACCTAGAAGGAGCACTTAAAGAAGCGCATTTGGCCCAAAAAAACTAGTCTATCAGGTCTACGGTTCTTTGAGTTCCATCACATTCAGTTATCCTAAGCCCTAACTTTACCTTGTTACACCTACTACACAGGTGTCATTTTCAACCTATCTCAGCCCCCAGTCCCCCACCATGAGAGGAGCCGATCCTGGTTCGAGATCTTACCAGACATAGGAGGCTAGCCGACCCACATTACTGAGAGAGTCCATGGAACTAAAACTCTAGTATCAATGTTAGGGAGAACCGGATCTTACTTAGAAGACCACAAAAACTCATGCATACATTAGATTTCACATTCGACCCAAAAAACTAGTCTATCATCCAGATATGGGGATTCTCCACCCCGTTCGGGTCACCGTCATGGCATTTTGCCATTCTAACTCCACAAAGTACGTCATCTTTGATGAGAGACGAGCCGTGATTAAGGTAATATACTAGAAGATATATCGTACAAATCCAATCAAAATGAGTATATACTACAAAAAAGAATAACATTTCAACTTTTGCATGAGGCTCATTATATATGAATAAAGGAAAACTGTTTTAAAGGACATTTCATTGAAACTGATATTCACAAACCAGACAGAAGATTAAACTGAAACAACTCTGTAAAGGGCCAAAACATGACCTCTTTACTTTCCTATATGTTTGCAAACATCTAATGGACTTCAAAGGATGATAACTCACCTCAAACTCACAGCCTTATTCTTCCGTATTGCTTCCAGCTCCCTCAGCAGACGCGGGGGAGTATCCTGTTTTCTGAAACATATTGGAAAAAGCATTATAAGTAGAAATGTCGGGTCTGCAACCAACCTTTACCATCAAGGAATTGTAAATGACTACATCAGGCTTGCCAATTTTTCCCTCCTGCATCTCCCTCATAAACTCAAGGGCGGCATTAGTTTTTCCGACCTTGCACAGTCCATCAATTAATGCTTTGTAAGTGACAATGTTAGGCTTTACACTTTCACCTTCATGCATCTTCCTCATCAACTCAAGAGCAGCATTAGTTTTTCCTGCCTTGCAAAGTCCATCAATTAATGTAGTATAAGTGAAAACATCAGGCTTGACACTTTCTCCCTCTTGCATCTCCCTCATCAATTCAAGAGCTGCATTAGTTTTTCCGGCCTTGCAAAGTCCATCAATCAAGGTATTATAAGTAACAACATTAGGCACCACATCTGGTACGTCTTCCATCTTCTTCATCAACTCAAGAGCAGCATCGAGTTTTTCAGCCTTGCAAAGCCCATCAATCAAGGTATTATATGTAACAACATCAGGCACCACAGTTGGTCCCTCTTCCATCTTCCTTAACAACTCAAGAGCAGCATCGAGTTTTCCAGCCTTGCAAAGCCCATTAATCAAGGTAGCATAAGTAACAACGTCAAGCACCACATTTGGTACCTCTTCCATCTTCTTCATCAACTCAAGAGCAGCATCGAGTTTTTTGGCCTTGCAAAGCCCATTAATCAAGGTAGTATAAGTAACAACATTAGGCACCACATTCGGTACCTCTTCCATCTCCCTTAACAACCCAAGAGCATCATCGAGTTTTCCAGCCTTGCATAACCCATTAATCAAGGTATTGTAAGTAACAACATTAGGCCTGGCAATTATTGGCCCCTCCTCCATCTTCCTCAACAACCCTAGAGCATCATTGGTCCTACCCACTTTGCAATAACAGTTCATCACAATGTTCATAACATATGTATTAGGGGAGATTTCGAAACCTCCCATCTCTTGATACAAATATATAACCGTCCAGTATTGTTTCTTTCCGGCAATTAACTTCAATATATCACCAAATTCATTCACCGGAGGTCTCGGCTCAGCACCAAGTTTCTGACGAAATAAATCTTTAGCATCAAAAACACTCATCTTCATGTCCAAGTACCTCTTACTATTATTATTAGGCCTATAACTCAATTGACTTTTTCTTCTAACAATGGCCATACTAACAGTTAACTTGTCTATTTCAGATCTTCTTCGCGATAAAGCATCGTTTCTGGGAAAATTGACGATATCGAGAGGACAAGTAGCAGAAATCGGAGAAGGAACAAACCTTGAACCATAGCAAAGTGTTGGAATCTTCGTTATCGTCCTCTTCATATCTTCTCTCTCTCTCTCTCCACAGCACTTCTCGCTCAGCCCTAACTCTCGACTCTGTATCAATCAGATGGAAATGATGAAGATGCACTGGGCCAGGTTCTATTCTAATGACCCAAGCTAGTATGGGCTTCTTCTAGGCCCACGTAACTGATATTCGGTTATATCATTAGTTTAGGATTTTTTTTAATAAAATGTCATTTATTAATCTATTTTTCAAAATATATTACTGTTCAAAATATTTATGGAGGCTCAGCTGAAACATGGAGAACGCTGGAACGGAGAAGTCATCGGTTTGACGCCCGTAAGTTTTTTTTTAAAGCAAGCAAAGATCTATATTGGCAAAGATCCTACTAAACAACATTTACAAGAAAAGACAGGACATTCCTCCGTCACGTCTGTAGGTTCGCATGTGATGTTATAGACAAAAATATAACTTGAGGTGACCTAATAATATTACATTGATGTCTGAGTCAAATTTCATTATTTTGTGGTTCTTCTACTATAATTTTGTCTAACAAAACTCGTTATATTAAGTTATGTTAAATTTTAATTAATTGTAAAAACTGGATTGCCTTTTTATTCTCTTCTCTAATCTCTCTTTTGTTCCTCTTTTAATTTTATGAGTTTTCTTGATCTTGATCATAACACAACAATAGCATATCACGGTTCAGTTACAATACTCGAAACCAATAAAGAAAGCTCTCTTCTTTTTCCAACTCATAATCCTCTACGTCGAGCCCTGCCTTGGTCCTACAGGTTAGTTCATAGATTTTAGACAACTTTTGGCCTTTTTTTCATTATGCTTTTTGGGTCTCAATAGCTGCCTCCGTTGTTCCTCTTTCTGACGAGCATTTTGCCGCTAGGGTCTCCCCCCTATTGTTCCTTAGGATTATGCCAATCCCAAAAATGTCACTCGCTTACGATAACCATATGGAAACGAAAGGGTTTGGGGCGGGTTCTCTTCACTCCTTCCCTACCTTGTTCACGACGAGGATAAAGATTATCCGTCTTGAAATAGTGTTAAAATATATTTTCATTAAAATGTATTTAAAATATAATTTTAATATGTCGGTGACGGGGCAGGGATACCTTGCCCCGCAGCACCCCATTCCCGTTCAGGTAAGGGGATTCCTGCCCCATTAATGTCCCCGTCGGGCATTTATCTTCAATGATAGATAAATATTCACTATTTATCTGGAAGTGATATATGTTTATAAATTAATATAGCTAACTAGTAATATGACCTTGAGTGTTAAGACATCACCTCCTTTGTATCAGTTTCTCGGAGATTTATGTATTTAGGATGTATGCTAGCATATGGTTTTAATAAAAAATGTAATTGCTTCAATCACTCCGATTTTCTGTTTGGTTTGAGATTATAGATGGAGCCCTCCTCATCTTTATTGCTTCACAATTAGCTTTCCGTAGATACAAAATCCAGTTACAAACAGAGACACAAATCGAGCGACAAGTCTCCTCTGAGGACATGCTCTTCATTCTTTTGCGGAAAATGAAGATTGAGATTTGAAATCCATAAATTAGGTTTGTGCCACCAAAATCTCCACCGAACAAAGGCAAATAGAACAAGAAATAAATTCTGTGCCTCTAATAAAAACCAAAATAATAACAAGAACAAAGCCAAAATTTTGTAGATGTCACATTATAAACAAGCCAGGTGTCAGCATATCAAGCATTCCTTGTACGTGTCAGCTTTTAAGGCTCTATTGAAACTGGATTTTGATTTAGCTACTTCTGGATTTGACACGTGTAGTCAACATTTAACTATAATTAATTCGCGGTCCGGAGGTCCCGCCGGCGGCTATGAGCTTTCGGCAATAGCTTTAACGGTGGTGAACGGTTTTCGTTGATTTTGTGGCGTAATCTGTAGACCGGAGAGGTTTTTGCCCTCTCCAGATCTACATTTAGCGATAATCAATTGACACATTTAAAGTGGTTAGATCATATCATTAAAATCATATAGAATGATAACTTTACCCTTAATTTTTCGTTAAATTCATAAATTTATATCATTTGAGCATGTGAGTCGTATTCGGTTCGTCAAGACTTTATATCTTTGTCCATACTCTCTCTCTCTCATTATTGTTGATTTGTTTTTTATTTTAAGATCACGGTTTATTTTTGAATTTGTATTTGAGATTTAGATTTGTTTCCTGGTTTAAAATACAATTTCATTAAAAACTGTCACTACTGTTGACTTGTTTCTACTGTGATTAAGTTCAAATCATGATAACCATTTTTTTAAATTGCCATACATTTTTACTTGACTTTAATAATCTTATGTAACCCCCAATAAAATCTTCTAACGATTGAGCCTCGTATTGTGTACAGAGAACTTTTGAATTCGAACCCCATTGAAAATGTGGGGAGCGTTTGATGATTAAATGGAGTTTTAATTTAATTTTCAAATAATAATAATAATCTTATATGCTTAGATTAAATTAGGTGCAAATTTACCTTCCACTTACACCATTGTTATTTTTATCCGCAAATTTAAATGAATATAAAGTAGTTAATATTGAAGTCTTGACCAATTGGACCGTGAGGGTTGGGGATGACAAAAATATATGAATCACAGCAGAAATGATAAAAATATCTGAATTTTTCAAAAATCATTCTCAACACAACCTGCATGTGTATGTATTGGTAGCAACCCCTAAATTCTTGCTTGTTTCAATAATTCATGCGCCACTTTGCCACATTCCAGACTGTAAAGTCACAGATTTTGGGCATAATTCAAATCACTACTTGCAACAAGACAGTCTCATAATAATTCACACCAGAAGACAACAATGTATTCCTTGTACACATGTGACGATAATTATTCACACCAGAAGACAACAAATGTATTACTCCTTGTAACATGTGAGTTCCTACCAAGCTTGTCAATATACACTACTTTCAGGCCAACAAGCCCAATCACAATCTATAAAATTCCTACTTCAATAAACCACAGAAAAATTTAGTGCTGCTCATTAAGATATTGGATTTTTTGTTCGATTCGGATAGGGATACAGGATTCATGTCGGGTTATGAGTCATTCGCCTCTCTATACGATGACAACTGGGTGAATTTAGTGATATGTCTCTTGCCGAAATTTAGTGATTTATGTCTCTTACATGTTTGATGAGAATATTGGATTTCTATCGAATTTGGATCGGGATACAAGATTCCTATCGGGCTCAAAGTCTTTTGCCTCTCTATAGAATGACAACATAGTGGATTTAGTGATATCCATCTCCTACCCGTCGGATAGACGTCACCGGGTCTTCGTCGGGTTCAAGGAGTTTTGTCATCTACCTAAATGGCTCCTGTTTTTTTAAGCTATCTATTGTCTGTTCCACCTTTATCACTCATTCTAGTACCCACAGAACATTGCCTTTTAACAGTACCAATAATTATGAGAACTGACCAAACCTTACCAAGAACATAATGTCAAATGGCAATAGCAATGTAATAAGGTTACTGCATGATAAATTTCTCATACTGCAAGACTAAGGACACTAAAATTTGAAATTTCCAAGGATTTGCTACACTTCATTCCCTCCACAAAGTAGCTCCTCTTACCTTTTGCTACTCATTAACATTCTCACACTTCCTGTTAAGATAAAGAAGTGCAGAACAAGAAAATCCACCACATGACCAAAAAGGTACATCAATACACACTCACGTCAAAATTTCCACCATATTGACTGTAAGTAATATACACAATCAAAACCAAACAATCCCAGTTATGGGTCATGGATGTATATTCGCTTATCAGCTAGAAAATTTGGAAATGATACAATAGTGGAAATTCAATTTTCTAGCAACAAATAAGTTACACTCAAAGTTATCACTAATGTAATGTTTTTAGTGGTAAATAGAACTTATGCTATTTTAAGGTGAAAACTGAAAAGAGATAAAGAACAATGCACCAGTATTATAATAACAGACTTGAATTCACTACACTTCATTCCCTTCACAAAGTAGCTCTTACCTTTTGCCACTCATTAACAACATTCTCACACTTCCTGCTAAGGTAAAGAAGAGCAGAGAACAAGAAAATCCACCACATGACCAACAATGTAGCCCCAATGAGACTCAAGTGCAAGAAAGAGCTAAAGGCCTTCAATGCACTTATCATGTCAAATTTCCACCATATTGTAGGTAAGCCCTCTCTGCTCGATTAGCGCCAAACACTTTTTTAGAATACTGATTGTAAGTAATATACACAATCAAAACTAATCGATCAGAGTTATGTGCCATGGAGATGTATTCTTATTCTAATATTCTCTCATCAGCAGGAAAATTTGGAAAGGATATAAAAGTGGAAATTCAGTTTTCTAGCAACAAATAAGTCACATCCAAAGTTAACACTAATGTTTTTAGTGGGAAATAGAACTTATGCCACTCTAAGGTCAAAACTAAAAAAAGATAAAAGAACATTGTACCAATAAGAACAGACTTGAATTCACTACAAAATCACAGATTGCAAGTATATGAAAAGGTAGCGGAAATTGCAGTTCAATCAATGAAATTAGCAATAACAAGGCAAGGTCATGTACCTTCGTCCATAGTTCATCTCTCTGAGAAGATCACTAATAGATCATGAATTTGGACTATTGATTGTTTCATCTTCATATTTACAGAAACTAACATCCATCATCATCTTCGCATTCGCCTCCTCGATGGGGATGCATTGAAGAGGGGCAGCGATCTGGACACTCGAGAATCTGAACTCGAGCTGGAAGCAGAAGACCGAGCGCGAGCACCTCCTCGAAAGCAACTAAACACGTTCCTGAACATCCTCCCGAACCCACCACCCTCTCTCCCTCCTCTGTTCAACCTTGACCCCCACAAGACCCTCCTCGCAACCCCTCCTCCATTATTGAATGCACCATCCATCTCGGTGTAAACCAGCGGGTGTTCGTGTTCTCGCTCGCCTCCTCCAGAGAACCTCCCCACCGCAAACCCGCCACCGGGGAGCCTCCAAATCGTCAATCCCACGGACTCTTCATCGTTCAAAGTTTGAACATTTTGGGTATTTTGGACGTCTGCAGGCAATTCGCTGCGGCACAGGGGGCACGAATTGCGGATGCCGAGCCACGGGAGGATACAGTCGTGATGGTATATGTGTTTACAGGGCATTTCTCGAGCTTCAGCTCCCAGCTCGAAAGCTTCTTTGCACACAGCACAATGGGACTCAACAGATACATGATCCTCCACAATCTCCACCGTTGGCATTGAATCAATCGCGGCCTTTGAGGCCGGCGGGTGATCGATACCGATCCGGCCAATGCCGTTGATCTCGACCTGCGAGAGCTGGTCAAGCAACCGGTCAAAGCCCGAGCCGAGCAAGAACTCGGACATGCTCGGCGGTAGAGGCCTCAGGCCCGTCCCGGACCCGTCGTCATAGTACAGCTCGAATCCACCGCTCTCAACGGCGTCGGAGGCGCCGCGCAGCACGATCACAGAATTGAACGGCGACCTGTCGCCGCCGTTACGGCGGCCCCGGCGCGAGTTCCGATCAAAATTGGGGCGGTTTCCGGCGGCGGATGAAGCTACAAATCGCGGCGGCTCTTCGATCACTTCGACGAACCCGCCGTCGCAATCGGGACAGACGACCGAGTCTGGACTCCAAACCCTAACGAAGCTACTGCATCTGTAGCACCAGTACGATTGCGTCGTCGTCGTCGTTGAAGACATCTACGATTCGAAGAAATCGATAACTTTCTTCTCCTACTAGATCTGATGATCAGCAAATCGATTCCTCTGAAACAGATCGAAGATCACAGCTCAGAAAACCCCCATATTCCAGGTCAAAATGAACAATCAAAAACACGAATTGAAGTGGAAGAAGCAATAAATTGTAAATCTGAATTTTCAGAAAAAATGGAAAGTGAGAGAATAATGATCCATAGAGCCTACAAAAATGGATTGGATCAAAATATTCTCGGGAAACAAACAGGCGAGAAGGAAAATACAGAAAAGTGTGGTTTGAGAAATGAAAAAGGAACCGCGAGAAGGAGAAAGTTAACGGCAGAGCAACTCCCGAAACGTGGCGCGTTTTCATTGGGTGGAATTTAACGACGTTTGTTGAGACGTACTGTCATTGACATTAGCCAGTCGGCTTTAGATTTTGAAAGCCGAACTGATTAAGCCGAGTGAGTAATAACTAATACAGCGTCGTTTGGTAAGGTAATTATCAGGTGCATTGCGGCACTATGGAAGATAGTTGCTTCTGCATACGTGGCATCATTATTACATTTTCCCAGTAGCTTGTGTGTGGAAATTTTAGTAAAATTTAATTAAGAATTATTTTATCTCCGGTCTAATTACTACCGTGTATGTTGTGTTTTTAATGAGTTGCTCAAATTCAATTATTTGAATATGTACTATACATTTGTTGTAACCAAGTTTAAATAAAATTTAATAAGATTGTGTTGGTTTAATAAACGAACTAAATTTAAGTCAAATAAAACAAATCTTGATAAATTTGAGAGTCGACTAATTTATAATTTAATTAAAATTTTGAAACATTGAGTATGAATTGGCTATAATACTAAAAACCAGTGTTACATCAAACTTTATTATGGGATCAAATTTTCAATAATTTTTCTGTCATTTTAGAACTTCGCCGACTTAATTTAATAGGTCAAAAGTTTATATATATTGTTCTACACAGAGTTTATATTAGAGAAGATTTTCTCCATCTGATATGCACATGAATAAAGCTAATAACTTCTCATGTTCTAAAACATATAAATTGTGTCGTAAACACATTGACCATTCACTTGTCGATTCGAGCTCTTAGATGAATCGAGTTTGTATTCTCAATCATACCTTACTATTAAGCATGAAATTGAAGTTGTTGGTGATGTGAACAAGCTTGTCCGTTTGTTTGGGAGCAATGTAAAATTCTCCAATACAGTGTCGCAATTTGCTCAGCTGGCAGAGTGCACGGCTTTTAACCGTGGGTTCAATTCCCACAAATGGGCGCCTCAATTTTTATATTCATAAACTTCTCTTTTTATTAAAAGAACTCAAAATTAAACTAATTAATAAAGTCGAGTGAATAATATGGCGTTTGGAGAGTTAAATATCATGTACACCCCAACTCTATGAAAGGTAATTCTATTTGCATATATCATTATATTTTCCCACTTTATTTTATTATTTAAAAAAAATAGTTAAGAATTCTTTTATCTCCACAATCTAGTTACTATTGTGTGTCGAGTTCTTAGCCAGTCACTCAAATTCAATTAGTTTTATATTTACTATATATTTATTGTTATTGAGTTTGAATTGAATTTGAGATCTAAGTCGAGCTTGTTTGATAAATGAGTCAAATATATCAATTTTTGAAATATCTAAGAGCCTGATTTATTATTTATAACTTAAAGGATAGGAAATACAATTCGCTAAAATACCATAAACGTAGTGTTACATTGGACTATGTTATGGTATTATATTTTCTATAACTTTATTATGATCTCATAACTTCACTAATATATTTTAATATGTTAAGAGTCTGTGTATATTATTATGCATACGAAGTTTTCATTATAAGGGATTCTCTCACTCTGATATACGCATTAATAAAGATTATAACATATCATATTTTAAAATATATAAATTATGTCGTAAACACATTAAATTTTTACTCGTCGATTCGAGCTCTTACATAGATCGAGTCTCTTACACTCCCGCCATGCCTAATAGTAAGCATAAAATTGAACTTCTCGGTGATGTCCACAAGCTTGTCCAGTAAACTATGTGCAAATAGAGGTGTTAACGAGCCGAATCATGCTTCAAGTTGACATGTTTGATTCGATTAGTAAAAAATGTGTTTGGCTCGAGTTCAGCTTAATCTCAAGTGAGTTTATGTAATTAAGTTCGATTTCGACTTGAAGAAAATTAGATAAGTTCGATTTCGGCTCGATTAGGTTCACTTAATTTTCAATGCAAATATTCATCAAAAAATAAAATAAATATGTAATATATAATTTATTAAATACTAAATGAGCAAGTTCGAGACCGGTTTTGACTCGTCTAATTTCACTACAAATATTAAATATTTTAAATATATATAATTAATGAAATAGTAAATGAGTCGGCTCGCAATTTCACTACGAATATTAAATATTTTAAATATATATAATTAATGAAATAGTAAACGAGTCGGCTCGTGAGCCTGTCGAATCTTATAATGTCATGCTTGAGCCAGGTCGTCAAAAACTCGACTCATTCACAGCCCCATGTGCAATGTAAAAGTCTTTCAAGTAGGCTTGTCCATTTTGACCAGGAACCCGACCACCCAACCCGATCCGAGACCCAACAGACCCGAGTCAAATGACGGGTATGTTTTTGCTCACCCGATTGGAAGTCGGGCGGGTCTCAGGTCCAAAGTTCAACCCGTCGGGCTACCCGACAACCCGACTACTTGGCCCAAGTACAACAGTAGCCCAATGCACTGCCCACCCCAACCTATTTGAACTCGAAGACTTGGCCCAATTAACAGCCCACATGCTCATTCATTGGGTAACTTCATTTGATTATCAAGTCTGCTAAAATTACTAATGATTCTAAATGCAAAATCTAAATTAATTTTGTATTAAAACAACTCACGACTCGAATATAGTCAGCCCAATATCAAGTCTCATTTAGTTTATTGCCGTGGTAGAACAAATAGGTATATAAATCATAAAAAACAATGATACCTGGCCGATGTGGGCCTTAGTAGAGGAAGGAAGCATCTGCAGATGAAAGATTGGTGTGACGCATGGCAATGGCATGGTGTTGGTTTTCATCTAAATTTGGAGTCCCACATCGGTTGTGAGTGACATTTTCACTCTCCCCTCTTCCTATATAGTGTTGTTGTTTTGATTGTTTTTGTAAGACTCACAAGTCATTCATTGCTTAAATGGTCAAAGCTCATGGCTGGACTCACATGAGTCTGGTTAAGTTTATTTTGAATTTACTTTGCATAATATTATATTAGCTAATTGTTATAATATTAAAATTCTCAAAGCCTACCGGGTTGTCGTAATTTCTGGGTTGCATTGCATTTGCATGTCGTCATTTTTGGGTTTGGGGCCTTCGGGCATAAATTTACAGATTCAATTTAGGGTAATCGAATTTTTGAGTTTCAATTTGGGAATTCCCAAAGACCAGGAGTTCCCAAAGCCCGAAATGTAAAGTTTATATTTATTTATATTTGTTATTTAATATTTACACCCCGGAGTATACCAACAACGTGATTGTACCCACCGGTATACTTTTAGTGTGGTTTTACATTTATTTAACTGTTATTTATATCATATGAATGTGCTAATAATGTGACTGTATATTTATTTCATTTACTTACGTTATTTAAATCCCGTGAGTTAATCTACGGTAGGTTATACCTCTATCGGCGCTCAAAGTGTGGTCCTATATTTATTTATGGGTAAAAGATATTAAACCACACCCAACAATCCCCAAAAGACACATAACTACCACATTTTTCAAAATGGACAGTGAGCTACAC
>JAYMTP010005870.1:0-12783 GCA_036897365.1 Geranium brycei | reverse complement strand
TGAGGTTCAATTTATCATTCACCTCTTGTCCGTTTAGAGATTGTGATGTACCGTTAGAAAGATCCCAGCTCAGGTTGACCCAGTCATAAGTTAAAACATATTTTTAACTTTTCCATTTTAGACACTTTTGTCCAACAACAAGCATACCCAAAAAATACGAAGGAGATCGTAGTTAGGAGAATGAGCATAAAGACATTTATAGGTGTATTGGTACTTATCACTGAAGAACGAACCCTATTAATGGTGTAGCCATACTTGAGAACATCCTCACCCCAAAATTGTTCAGGACAAGGTACAAAGATGACTAAAGTATGGATAGACTCAAGAATATGACAGTGTTTGTGCTCAACTTTACCATTTTGTTCAAAATCATATGGAAAAGACATTTTAATAATAGCTCCATGAGTTGAAAGAAGTGAAAGAAATGATATTTCTTCGACTTCCGTACCATTGCCAATAAGAAAAATCATGACAATTTTTAAAAATTGAGTTTGAATCATATTGGTGAATTTTGAATATACATCATTGAGATTAGATCATGATGCATCGGGTATATCCAAGTAAAACATATATGATCTTCAATAAAAAAGACAAAGTAGCATGCATCCCCCATTAATTGTGTAGGTGGAGAACCCTACAAGTTATAATGTATGAGATCAAAAGGTGCAGATGAATGTGACTCATTTATGGAAGATGAAATATGGGCAACCAAGACGAGAATGCGAGAGATCAACACATACGAGAACATCATAATGATTGATGTATAGGGCGAAATTTGTAAAGATGTGAGTTCAAATAGATGATTTGTCTTACAGCTCGTGCCATATATACGTCATGACTTTGGATTCTAAATAATGAGAGACGAATGCAAACCAGAAAATAGAACATCGAAATCCATTTAACACATTTGACCCACATAAATGAGATTGAGAGACAATTTTGAAATTAAAAGTGTATCGGATAATGACACTTAATGTGTGTAGACACAATACCAAAGTGAGCAACGATGATGGAAGAATTTTTAACCGTGCGAATATTGGAAGGATCATATATGAGTTTAGTATCGGTAAAGAAAGACGGGTTATGAATCATATGATCAAAAACATAGAATCATATATGGATTTGGAGATTACGATTTACGTAAATGACCCGAAAAAACAAATCTACCAGAATATGCAAATAGAAAAGCTCGCTTGATGGTGTTAGAATCAAGTTTACTGAGAAGTGTCATATTATCACGAAAAGGATGTGCACGAGGAGGAACAAATGCATTACGAATGACATTTCAGAATATAAATGTGCCAAAACAGAACACAATGACGCGTAAAATCTGGCCAGGCGGAACGAAGCAAGAGGAGTTGTATTTTGGATATAGCCGCCACCTTACCAACTAGAGATGAGACGTGTCAAATGTAACCTAAGATAGTCAATTGCGTCATAGACTAACTGAAGATTAATGATCCTGCAAAACATTAAATATTCGAGTTAGGAATCCCCTAATGAGTTTTGAAGAAAATAGTTGCATTAGACAATTTGTGTGTTATTTTAAAGGAATGAACATCAATACTTAACAAATACTCTTACGAAAATATTCCTATTTCAACATCTAATAGTACTTTAAGAAATCAGTCTCGTTTATTGATGACATCTTGAATTTTTTTTAAAATAAAAATAAATAAATTATACTTAATTTTATTTTTGTTGTTAATGAAATTGAGAGGCGTGCAAAAATTTTGGGTGGTAATCACGTGCGAACTGAGAGCCTTCGAGCTAACCTACAAGAGTGTGACACCTGGCAACGCACTCGCTGACAATCACGCTGGCGTGACAGACGAAAAAAACTTGTTTTTTCCTCCAATCACTCGTTATATCACTTTCCCCTCTAGGTTATAAAGTGAAGCTCATCCCCCTGTCACATAGTGCCCTCACGTTGATTCTCTCGATTCTCACACAACTTTTGATTCTCACTAAAATGTATCTAAAAATGTATGCTACATACAATTACGCCACATTGTAGGTCGATGGATACTATAGTAGATGAAATGTAGCTATAAATTGAAGTACGTGAGTAGAAATAAAGAGTGACATAGTGGAGAAGAATCTCATTCATATGGGCATGGTTTGTGTGGAGAAACATGATCACGTGGAGAAATAGAGATTGGTGATTCGGAAAATACGACGTGGTCCATGCTTGAAATTAAATATTTTATACTTATTCATATCCATATGGTTAATTACACCACACATGGCTGGGCCTTCCTCCTTCACCCGGACTCGGGTCCACAACTCTCCATCATTTTCCTCTTGGACCACAACTTCTTTTTCATTAAAATCGATCATTTTTATCATATGTTTTTCTAAAATATTAATCGAGAGTAAGAGTATAATTTTTCCACTCGAATCAATGTCACCAATTTCCCACAATCCAAAGAAAAAAGTTCATATGGAGGCATGACAAGTTGGAAACCAAATTGGCCCATACACACAGCTAGAGTGAAAAACCGCCGTTTTTAATGTCAAAGTTCCCGATTGCTGCTGGACCAATAACTGTAGGATTTAAGAGTGTTCAAAAATAACTGAACCGAACAGAAAAATAACTTAATTTAAAGGAATCGAATTGCTTTGGCTCAAAACCGAATCAAACCAAAACATATTGGTTTGGTCTACAAAATAAAAACCGAAAAAAACCCGGTCAATTTGGATATGTGGCTTATTTTCAGTCATCAATCGGCCCAAAATGAAAGAATTTCATGAAAATCGGTTTAAAATAAATTCAACTGAAAACCGATAAGTCAATTAATAAATCCAAACAATCTATTATGTGAGAATTTCATGAAATTCAATTCATAACAAGCCGAGCCGAATCAAAAACTGACATGTTCAAAACCCAACCGAACTCCATTGGTTTGATTTCAATTTTATTTTCTTAATATCAAATTGATCAAATTGACTCACGATTAAGGTTGTCAAATTGAACTCCGAGTCGCTGGTATAAACCTTAATCTGTAAGTTCAGCCCATTCCCGGAAGCCCAACTGAGGACATGACCAAGGCCCAATGACTTGTTCTCATCAATTGACAAGTCCCCAAAAAATCTCTGACATTTTTCAACTCTCACCTACACAGTCAATGCTCAATCTCCATCTCAGCACTCAAGAGATCTGGTACATACATACATACATACATGCAATATGCCTTCTCTTCCTCTCTAGCTTTCTTTTCATGCCCATTAATGCTTGCTTTCTCTTGCATTCTATTTCGTGGTCTTATGGCGGATCATAATAGAATTGAGGCTATCAGAGAAGTGAACGTTGCAGAGGTTTTGATGCTGAGTGAGGACTATGTTGGTGCCAGGGACAAGTTGCTTAGAGCCAAACAGATATTTCCCAGCCTTGAACACATTGCTCCATTGTTGACAGTCTGTGACATCCTCCTATCAGCCAACACTCTCAAGCTACCAGGTTTCTCCATCACTACTGACCATTACTGGGTTCTTGAGCTCACGCCCTATTCAACATTTTCAGATGTCGAATTTCGTTACCGTAAGCTTGTCCCGATCCTGCAGGCCATCAGGAACAAGTTCCCCGTCGCTGAATTGGCACTAGACCTTGTCCATAGCGCATACAGCGTGCTTTCGGATCAAGAAAAGCGTTCTGAATTTGATTTGGCAAGAGCAAAGAGTTACATGACTGAAACTGGAGATTTTGGGTGTAAGGCCATTCCTTGCCAGGACATGGATGCTTGGAGTGGTCAAGATCTCAGTGATGATCAGACGGGGGATACTCAAGAATTCTATTTCTATGATTTTGAGCAAGGCAGGAGGGCGGAGACTTTTGAGGCCGGTCAGGTTTGGGCTGTTCATCGACCTTATGGGGTCGACAATTCCTGGTATGCTTTCATCTTGGACAAGTGTGGGGATGCGCTTAGAGTGGCATGGCTCAAACCAAGTGATGAGAGGAAATCGCGCCTGCCTGTTTCTTGCGGCTCCTTCCATATGTATTCCGATAAGGTTGAAGACAATGTGAGTCCAAAGATCTTCTCTTACAAATGCTCTAACTGTGATTCTGGTGATGGTGATGGCAGTGATAGTGATGGTGAAGACTACGAGTTCATGCGGTACCCGAGAAAGGGCGAGATATGGGCAGTGCACAAGAACTGGAATGTTGATGAAGCAGCTAGTGATTGCAAATTCGATTTGGTTGAGCTGGTCACTGAGTTCTCGCAACATTTGGGGATGTCTTGTGTGCCTTTGGTGAGGTTGGATGGTTTCAGGAGTGTGTTCAAGAGACTAACAGTAACGGGCAGTCTTGTAAATCTTCACATCCCTCCGCAGAAGCTGCACATCTTCTCGCACAACATTCCTGCACAAAGGCTCATTGGCGGAGACATTGAAGAGGCCGTTAGTGCAGTGTTTGAGCTCGATCAACTAGCTCTGCCTCATAATGTTATGAAAGCCTCAAAAACCCATTATCCCATAGAGGAGAAGCAGTGTTGGTCTGGAGATGATCTTGCTGAAGGCCAGGTCTGGGCAGTATACTGTGGAGAAAACAACATGCCTCAACAATACATTATAGTTGACGAGGTCATTTCAGAGACTCAAGCGAGTGTCACATGCTTGGAACCAGAACAAGTTCTTTATCCAGAGAACATACCCATAGCATGCGGAGTGTTCATGCTCAGCGAGACCAGTGTCATTCTGGGCATCTCACAGTTTTCGCATCTGGTTCAGGAATACCAACCCGAGCATGAGGATCTATGTTACACGATTCACCCCAAGAAAGAAGAGGTTTGGGCCATGTACAAGAACTGGAATGACAAGTGGGAGCAATCTGATTACTTGGCTGCCCAGTATTGTGTTGTGGAGATCTTATCAGAGTTGTCAGATGGGAATGGCATCAAGATAGCAAGGTTAGGGGAGGTTGAGGGTTGGATGACCTTATACCAGAGGCAGCGACAAAATGGTTTTGAGCTGGTTCGGGTGGTACCTGAATCAGAGATGCTGAGCTTCTCTCATCGGATTCCGGCTTTCATGGTGCCTGGAATTGACAACTATGGCATACCTCAAGGATCTTGGCATCTGGAACCAAGTGCACTGCCTCAGCACTACTGAATCTTTGTGACATTGCTCCTAGCAGTAACTACAAATAAGAGTAAGTTGACACAAAACAGAATGTAAAATGTACTTGCTTGAAAGTGATTCCAAACCAGTACCTCCAAATTCGAACAAAATTCTCAAGGCATTATCAATGAAGTGACAACTAATTTAGTGTGGTGAATTTTTTTTTTGTTGCTAAGTTCCGCATATTAAAACCTGAGTACATCCAAAACTTCATCACAATAACTTTATCCCCAAAGCCGACCCAAGAAGCCCTTCTTCTTCATCCTGTTTTCAAGAGACGGGAAGTCAATGAAATTGTAGGCAAGATCCAAGACAATGGGGTTGCGAGGGATTGTCTGGAAGGCAGGAGGGAAGACTTCAATGCGCGTAGAACCTTTTGCATTTGAATCACCAACCGCAGACTCATAGAGATCGAGTTTATCAAGAAGGAACTTCTCCACCTGAAACAAATATAGATCATGTGACACCATTAATTGAATACATGCACTAAATTAAGGCAGTCCTAATTCATGCAAAAACTCATCGATGATGACAAGATCCTCTTGTCTTGTTCTTAGAATTTGGGCGGAACATATATCTTATCTCTTCATTATCATGATTTTGTAGGGCATGCCCACAAACCTTTTCTTTTCCATTAACAAATAGAATTACTTCTCATGGTATTTAGTTAATAGGAAATATAAATGGAATAAGGAAAAAATAATACCTTCTTATCAGCTCCAGTCAATGATATGGTAGAGATTTTTTTCGAGAGGTTCTCCGGAGCCTTCTCCTCTTCAAGAATACCTGTTGCATGCTCTATACAACTATTGGATCTGCACTCCTCCGACAGCATCTTCAACTCTTTCATCAGCATCTGTTAAACACACAGAAAAAGGAATTTAAACTGCTTACTTAGATTGATATAATACGTCACCAGCTAAAAACCTGAATGCAAATTGGAAAGCACCAACGAAGGCAAGGATCCACAAGTATCCTAGAAACAGTCTATTTTTCTTCTCTAAGGAATCCCCAAACTCTAATCAACTTGAACGGTCATGTCATAATCAGTAGACCTAATAAACATTGAGGGTGCCAGGTGCATAGGTTCAAGCCTAATTTATTTACTTAATATGCTGTAGATTTGCCAAGATTAAAACCTGCATATACAGACCTGATGATCGCCACCCAACAACTGAAATTTCTTTATTGCGTCATCTACCAGAGAGCGAGCACGGCAGAATAATGTGTATGCTTCTGCCCTCTTTCCAGCCGAACTGTACGATTTTGCCAAATAAAAACACCTGCCGACAAGTATCATAGATCAAGTTGAGCATGGGAACATTTACTAACATGCTTAGGCAATTTAGTTGGATAAACCTTATGTCCAAACCACCAAAAAATAATGAACACGAGTAAAACAAAGACATGGGTGTGACCCATACAGATTAAATTGCACACGCCGTGGTATGACATTAAAATAAATGAACGAGATCAAGACTAAGCAAACCTTTCAGCTCGGAAAGCTAAAGATTTTAGTGCACACTCCTCAGCAAATGCCTCTTCTTCCGGTTTTCTATCTCTTCCAGAACTAACTAAATCAGATAGATCAGCGGTATTCTGTCAAATATTAGCTTCATATTAACAAAGATTTTCCATTTATTCAGAGTATAGGATTTACACTTCTCAGTTGAAGTCTGAAGGATCTTTTGAAAAGAAAAGGAAAGTACATACAAGCGAACCTGTAATAAGAGATCATACAGGCGAACAAGCTCTTCAGGCCTAGTAACCTTTTCATTTTTATCATCCCGGCGTCTACTAAGTTTACTTTTTGCAATGCTAACCAACAACTGGTTTCGTTCGATGGTGCGCTGTCCCAGTACAGCACTAACAGCTTTATCAAGACCGTTCAAGTCATCTTTCACATTTTCAGCATTACCTGCATTGACCTAATAGAGAAAATGTCAGGACTCAACAGTCTGACGATGTAAATAACAGACAAGGCAATTGCAAAAGAAAACTCCAAATATGAGAAAGACAAACAGTGGGTTAAATGACCAAAAAGGTTTTGCTGCATTCTTAAAATTGTAATGGTTCTAAAGTTTGCCTTACCAAATCACTATGGATACAACTTCTGGCCTCGTGATATGCAGCAAAAATTTTGTCAAAAACTACTAATCTTTTCTCAGATGGGAGTGAATCTGCTGCTGAACCATTTAAATCTTTCTCCAGATCTTGAGCTGAGCAAATTAAAAATGTAAGAAATGAAATTTGAGTTTTTCTTACCATTGTCATCACAAGTATAAATCAAGGATATGCAAATGAACATACAAATGCACAATGAACCACACGATAAAGTTTCACAGAACATGGCTAAATTCTTTAAAATATCTAAATGTGGCTAAATTATTCCATCACACCAGCCCACAAAAATGGCTGGCTGAATATGCTGAGTACAATATGGTAATTTCATGTTCAACATTGTGCTAATTTTATTGTCAAAACCTTTTACGGCCTTATTTTCAAATCTGGAATTGCCATATGCCCCAGACAGCACTTGGTCAAGCACAACTACAAGAGCTTATTAATATAGAAGGCATACACTTTTTCAACTTGAAACGATGCATGCCAGGTGTTAATAGGACATAGATACATTTAGCGAAGTAAAAGAACTAGACTTCTAATATGCCCTGAAATGGATTATGAACTCTGACAACAAGTAATTCCAGGTAAAGACCAAAGATAGTATATATATTTTCAGTTGGTTTTGGAAAATTCATGTCCATAACAGACACTAACAGAACATGGATGCATGCATGGTTTAGTAGTACCGAAGAAATACTGGAATCTGCAATCTGATACCCTTTGCCTACTATATGTGAAGTTCAATTTGAGACACGCGCCACAGAGGAGATGGAAGTACAAGCAATAGCAAAATAATAAACTGCTAAAACCATGAATACAAGTGACTAAAATAACAGATTCTTACGCACGGATTATGCTGCCTTTATTAACAATCTTTAGGGGAAAATAACATGACAGACCTTTTAAAATTGCAACCCGCGTTTTTGCGTTGGAAATTGGGAACCTGTGGCCAAGCCAATTAAATTCAGTCATAGAAGCAGCTTGCTGAGATCGTGCCTCGGTCATAACAGCCTGCAAACAATACAACATATCAGTACATTGCCATAAGCACGTGAAGGAAATCTACAGACAGTAGAAGAAACATTATAAGCTAATTCTTTGTCTAGATAAAATAGTATACTAGTGATACAGCTGATAGCAGAATGACACCCAAATCTAATCAAAGTATTGCTCTGGATGCAGTAAACCCAAATCATGAAACAGCAGGAATTTCTGTTTGACAAAGGCACCTCAAGTTTAGCTTTGAAAAGGTCCAGTGCAGGTCCTTCCATTTCACCAATCTGTAAGAATTCAGAGGTTTGCAAATTGGACTGACCAACTTTGTGTAGGCAATAACGAATACTCGGTTCTAGCTCTTCAACACGTTCACGACACAAAACTTGGTTCTCTAGGTCTCCATATTTGCCAAGCTCCTCATAAACAGCCCTATAAATTTACAAGCGAAGTCAGTCAGGCACTAGATCTACTAAACCAAGCAGATGACCCAATTAATACTGCAAGAATGGGGAAGAAAGCAACAAGGTTTTGAAGGAGCCAGAGGAAGAAACACCCCCAAGGGATTTGCAACATCTTATGCTCATTCCATTTTATTTGGAGGATTCTATTATTATTGTTATTCATTTCCTCTTGAGAATAAGTTGACTGAGGACAAATGGGTGACGTATTTTCAGCATCGAAGCAGGACTTGAAAGATAGTGAGATACTAAAAAGAAAAGTGTTCACCTGGCACTTTTGAAATTCATCAAGGCAGTATCCCAATTCTGGTCTTGCTCAAACAACAAACTTCCCTTCATATAAGACGCATATGCCTAACAATTGTAAATAAAAACTCAATGAACATATCATGGAAGAAATTGCATCAGTAAATTAAAAATGAACAATCATCACCAGGACATAGAGTAAGAAATTAAAGCATCCCAAAATAATGATACCGAGTGAACAAAAAATAATTGCAATGTAGGGTGATAAAGAACAATACATGAACCAAAGATGATAGTATGTATGGTCAAAGCAGTATAGTCCATGTGGTTGCCTGTTAAGCTATAAGAATGTGATGTATCATGTAACAGTTGCAGAAATATATTTATGAGAAACTTATATGGTCATTCTCCAATGCCCATCCCTCAAAGTACAATGAGCCAGCCTCGTGCATCACGGCATCTACTTTAAGATGCGTCTAAAGAATGGTTAGGACCTAAAGTATTATACTGATCTAATGATTGTACATACTAAGTACTGCAATCAAAAGTGCGATTTGATATTATATAAATTTGAAAATAAATAACAATCTAGTCTGATATACAGAAGGTATATCATGAATGAAGAATGATGAAACCAAAATAGAACAATGGAGATCACCGCATAACCTAGTCCATAAGTCCAAGAGCTAAAAGAAGTCAAAGGGGGGAACGCTGTTCTATTCATTTAAGAAAACTCAATTTTGTTCACAATCAACAGACT
Organism: Geranium brycei; assembly: GCA_036897365.1. Taxonomy (NCBI): domain Eukaryota; kingdom Viridiplantae; phylum Streptophyta; class Magnoliopsida; order Geraniales; family Geraniaceae; genus Geranium; species Geranium brycei. The sequence continues at coordinate 3,081 of JAYMTP010005870.1, read as the reverse complement.
TAACGTGTAATGCAAGTGTCAGTCAACAAAGTAGCATATCCACAACTTCACTAAATTAATGACGACAATGACAGGTACACAAAACCAGAGATTTAATTTAGAAAACCAGTTATCTAACTCCTAGATTGCATCCAAAATGCACCATAAACAACATATATTACAACCAAATGTGAGTGTCATAGAGGCATAGGGAACATAAATAAGGGAAAATATACAATCACAAGACTCGAGTGGGCTTTCTGCAAGTTTAGAAGAATGTCAAACGAGAGTAAAAGACAACTATGAAAGATTTTATAATTATAGGCAAAATATCTTAACCACACCTCAGCTTCTAATGATGTTCTGGTATCTCCCTTAATTGCGCACAACTGTGAAAACAGAGAAGCCCATTTTACGGCCTTCCTCAACCTGCCAATCAGGTAGATGCGTTGGCATGAATTTGGACCATCTGGCAACTGCCTTTTCTCCATTGCATGGCTCCATGCTCTTTCTGCTGTATAAAGAAGTACATGAAGAAACCTATGCCAGATCCAAATAAAAATTTTATGTTAAATGCCTAGACAGTTCATATGAACATGAAGCTAATTCATAATCTCTTTTGCCTTTTTGTTTTTGTTATGTGGTAAGACTAGAAGATATCTCACACAAAGAATATGCACCAGGGGACTCTTAAGAATCTTTTAGATGTCTTAACATTAATTGGAACAAATAGCCGCCACTCTAAACTACATAAGTATGAAAGCATGATGGCATTGATGTATTAGAAATATCATCTCCAGAATACATGAAACATATTTTTTTACTTACTAAAGGTCAAATGCAGCAGTTCCTTTAAGATAGTTACAAAAAACATATTACCCGGCCCAATGGTTGATATAGCCAAGATTAAAATAGTGTTTCCTCCAACTTATAGGTAGGAAGAAGCCTTTGTACTTTGTGCTATCTCATTACTGTATTAAATTAGTCCTTATATTTTGATGACAAAGATACCATAACTGAATAAAAATGAAATAAGAAAATATTCCAATAGGGCAAAATACACCTACTATAGCATCCATAATAATACGAAGAAGAATAACTAAAGAGCATTTTAACATAAGTTTGACGCAATGCACATATTCCACTCAGGTATCACAACACTAAAATATGGGGATCATATCATTGAGTATTTAGTGGTCTTACGCCATACATAAAAGTATAAAAGAAGCAACCAAACACAGAGATGCCAATGAAATGTGCAAATACAGATATAATGACCCACTAAAAACTATTACAAGAAAACCCATATATAGAAGAATTTTGCTTTATATTTAATAAATGGATTTTCTACATTGTGTATTCATCATCCACTGACTCATATTTTTGGTAAGAGAAATATGGAGCCCTAGCAACCTACCAACCAGAGGTAATGGGCAAATACAGAAGTGGAAAGAGGTATGTAGCTAAGCTGGCACAGTAGCATATATCAATTCCGCACAAACTAAGATAACAACAAGCAAAACGAACACACCTTACTTCCGTGACATTTGATTCAGTTATGGCTCTTTTGGTGTATTTGCCGCGGCCATGAGTGAACTTCAATGATTTATATAACCTCCTCAATCGAGCAGTGCAATACCTCCTACGAGTCAATTAAATTTCAATCACTCACCCAACCAAATTTTATCAATTTTACATCAACGGTAATAAAATAAAAAATAATACGATAAAGATATGTTACCGGTAACGAGTGTAATCCCCATGCCGCAACCCATGTTGCATCTGAGCAGATTTTAGGAGCTGCAACACTGGAAAAAAACATTTAATTCCATTAAAGGGCTGAGTTTCAAGCTCCAAGCGTGTAATGTGCATTTGGCTAGCCCAAAAAATGCAGGGAAAAAACTGAAACTCCAAATCATCCCTTTCTTCTCTAATTGTTCAATTATAACTAGATGAGCCTAACATGCATGCAGATTAGCAGAATCGAGTTTTATATCTCAAATTTTACAATTTCAAAGTTGCGATGAAGTAGTGTAATGAGATGCGGGTAAAAATTCACCGTTGATTGAGAACTTGGGGCTGCTCTGATCGGATTTTGAACTGTCGATTTCCATGGCTGATGGTTCGCTCTCTTTCCCCATCAAAGCTTCGCAAACAACAATTTTTCAAAAATGAAAAGAATGATATTGTTAGTAAAGAAATTAATCAACAACACATAACTGGAAATTGGCACGAAAGCGATAGAAAAAAAACAGTAGAAAACGGCAGCGGCCGAAGAGAAGCAGCAGATGTGGTTATTGCATAATCTATAGCTGCAATTGAGAGAATGTACCAGATTCAAATTCCTGTGACGGCGGTGCCTCGAAGCAGCCTCTGTGGGTCGTAACGCTCGGAGTTCGGCGATTTTGGTTTAGGCCTCGCTTCGGCTGAGTTCTACTCCTAGAATACAACTGCTGTCATAGATCCGGTCGGGTCGGGCCGGTACGGTGCGGTCCATGGCTATACTTTGCACTTTATTAATAATGTTTACATTTTCTCTTCTTTTTTTGAAACATTTACATTTTCTCAATTTCTTTTTTTTAGGGAAAAACACGAATATTATTAAACAACTAACCCGATATGACGCTGGACAGCCGAAGCAACAGATGGTGGGACACACCCCGCATCGTGATCCCAACTACTATTTGTTAAATCATATATGGCTAATTTATGAGCCACAGACTTACAAGAGCCATGAGCAAGGTAAATAAAAACACATGTCCCAAAATTGGACAATACGCAACACTATCACTAATGTTACCTCTAGAGATATCCAACTCGACCCGTTTAGCAACATATAGAGTCACGGCCTCCACCTCATACGGATATGGAAACCTCGTGATCCCGTTGCTGGATGCTTTAAACAAGGCTCCATGATAACCTCGGAGACCAATCAACTCGAACCAGTTAGCATCGTGCAGAGCCACAACCTCCACCTCATACGGATGGAGAAACCCCGTGATATGACTGCAGACCGCATTAAACCAGCTTCCTCAATCAACCCTACGATCGATATGGGATTCGCGAATTTTTAGTAATCCAAGTCCTCCAAGGTACTTGTGC
>JAYMTP010005869.1:0-12783 GCA_036897365.1 Geranium brycei | reverse complement strand
ATCAAACATAGATTACGTTACTTGAGCGGGACGAAAGATTTGGGGTTATTGTATTCAAAATCCTCAAGTAATAATAACTTGATCGGATATGCAGATGCAGGATACCTTTCCGATCCCCATAAAGCACGCTCCCAAACCGGGTACGTATTTACTTGCAATGACACAGTAATATCCTGGCGCCCCACGAAGCAGACTTTGGTTGCAACATTCTCAAATCATTCAGAAATTCGAGCACTACATGAAGCTAGTCGGGAATGTGTGTTCTTGTGATCAGTCATTCAACATATACGAGATGCATGTGGAATCCCGTCAATTACAAGCTCTCATTCCATTATACATGAAGATAATGCAGCATGTATAGCTCAAATTAGAGGCGGGTACATCAAAGGAGATCGAATGAAGCACATATCGCCAAAATTCTTCTACACTCATGTGTCTTTGCATAACCATTTTACTTCCAACTTAAAGACATATGGCAACTTTTGATTTACATGTGTCATGGTTGCATGAAATGTGCACATTATTTTTGCCTATAAATGAGTTACCATGAAAGAAGAGAACACACATCCGGATACAAATTCTCTCTCCCATTTCTTGTGTTCTTCCTTTGCATGTGTTTGGTTCCAATAAAAGTTTTATTTTAATTAACTTTATTTTGGTTGCACTTTTAATCAAGTTTTCACAACATCACTTCTATTTCACAGTTTTCTACTCTATGTTTCCTTTCATTGCTTGTCTCTTGTTTATGTTTGTCTTGAGCAAAGTTGTAGACGTCGCACGACGCTATGATGGTGGACATGGGTTTTCGAGGCTATGGCAAAGCGATGGTGGAATTCTAAATTTTTTAACATAAATTAATTTACATATGTAATAAAAATACATATTATGCTACCAATTATAATATTTTCAATTTTTTTTTAAAAAATAATAATTAGTTTTGACATAATTGGCCCAAATTGATCCAAAATCACCTCAAATTAGTACAAACCCGGCTAAACATGACCCAAACGCCATGACGTGACACCCGTGTGGTTTTCAGGGCCATGGCGGCCATGACAACCGGAATTTACAACACTAGTCTTGAGTGATGCATTTAAAACAACGTACACAATGTTAATTTTATTTATTTATTTTGTATTTGATGCGGCTGCGTCAATATTGTGCTTAATAGCACATATTTCTTCACGGTATTTTGAGTGTGCACGAACATGTTCAGGTAAAAAAATGGGGCTAAAGACGAAACTTCCTGGAAGCCGGGCAGAAAAGAGATCATGTCACGGCCGTGACATCCCAAAAAGGCAAGGCGTATCATCTAGACAGGTGGATCTGAAGCCTAGAAGCAAAAAGTGGTAAAATTGAGCAGAAATCGGTAAAGCATATTCTAGAGCAAAGCTAAAACTTTCGAGTAATGGAGATTCTACGTCTGAACTCCGTTTGTGGCCATAATATATCAAAACAAATGGAATTCGAAAATATACAACTTTGAAGAAGAAATGTTTGGTAAATTTCGACTTTTGTGTCATGTCACGAACTAAAATGTCACGTCTGTGACATTAGGCGTGACATGACCCCCGACCTTTCTTTGCGCGCACGAAAAGCAAGTCGGCAACCTTTGTCACGTCTTACATGTCATGCCGTGACATTGGCCCATGACATGGGTCCGACCAAGTCTATATGCAGAAACAAAGAGATTGAGAACTTCGGTAATTAGGGTTTTAGTGTTATGTCCATATGTGAGTTCAAAGTCCCACATCGAAAGAGGATTGAGTATAAGGAGGGTTTATATACACATTGGACCCTAAACCCACCAGGCTAGCCTTTTGGGTTAAAGGTGGGCTCTAATATGTGTACGGGCTTTCCTTGGGTGCTTCTCCTAGGTAAGGCCCGGATCTCCCCAACAGTGGTATCAGAGGCTTGGTTCGGTATCCTCTCCTAGTTAAGTGGGTCGGGTATTCTCCTATGGCTGGTAAAACTAGGACCATGATCGCGACCTCTCATGGTGAGGCCCAGATAGGATGAAAAGGGCCCTTGTGGGATAGAGTTGACCAAGTAAAAAGGTTGGGCTTAGGGGAAGCCAGCCCGATGTGATGAGACTCAATGTGGAGGGGGAGATTGTTATGTCCACATGTGAGTTCAAAGTCTCACATCGGAAGAGTATTAAGTATAAGGAGGGTTTATATACACATTGGACCCTAAACCCACCAGGCTAGTCTTTTGGGTTAAAGGTGGGCTCTAATGTGTGTATGGGCTTTCCTTGGGTGCTCCTCCTGGGTAAGGCCCGGATCTCCCCAACATTCAGACATGGAGCTGCGACCAAAGACGTCCAAGGGAGCTTCGAGGCTTCGAGAACAGGTCGAGTACTCGTTGAAGGCGGATTGTGAGCATAGGGATCGAAGGCATCGGAGGCATCGAAGATCGAGTCACGAATCGAAGAGATTTCGCCCGAATTGACGGAATTAGACTCCACCAGATTAGGGTTTCGCCGTTCTTTCTTTTTCTCTTTTAATTCTGAACTTGAATATTAATGCTATTTGATTTTTGCACCATGATTGTTGGCTAAATCCGATAATCATGGGTGCTAGGGTTTGTTACATGGATTTTGATATTTATCATTAAATTTTGAATTTTTTATGCATGTGTGCTTGTGATTCTGAATTTGTTATGATTGTATATTGCTGATGAGTAGTTTATAATCAATACGTTGTTATGATGCAGAGTCTGAGAAGATCGTTGGATTACTAACAAGTAGAATCACAGGGGGTTCGATTTGGACCCTTATCCCATAGTTGTTGTTTTACTGTAGAGTCCAGGTATCGCTAGTTCGAGAGAATAGTTGGCACGTTGACTCTAGGCCGATTTGCGTTCGAGATGAGGAATTTGTATATTTGTGGACATAGGATAGCACTGTATTACATGAATTTCCGTGCTTTGATTGATTGATTGATAATTGCATGTATTGCCTAACACCCATGATGTCTTTCTTTATCTGATAACATCTTTGATCATTTGCTATTTACTTTACTCGCATACTTCACTTATATCATCATCTTAAACACTCTCTTTTAATTACTCGCATAGATGACTGAAAATGATCTCTTAATTGACCCATTATTGGTTTTTGTGGATTTGACCCTGTACTTACCAATCTATTATTATTTGTAACGACCGCGTGCACTTCCGCGTAATTGTGAACTCGTGGCAAAGTTGCACATATCACAAGAGCGATATATTGAAAATGTGCTGCAAAGGTTCAATATGGACAAGGCTAAAGTGGTGAACTCTTATCTGCTACTCACTTTAAGTTAAGCACATGACAGAACCCTTCTATAGAGAAGAAGAAGATGAATCCCATGGATAGACTTCAGTATGCCTCAACACTAGAAAGTTTGATGTGCACAATGGTGTGCACAAGGTCTGATATAACTCATGCAGTTGGTGTTGTGAGCCATTTTCTGTCAAATCTGGGTAGAGAGCATTGAGATGCAGTCAAATAGATTATGAGATATATTCAAGGTATCTCTAATTACAAACTCACTTTTGGAAGTGGACAACCAGTGCTGGTTGGCTACTATGATTCAAATATGTCAGGAGATGTTGATAGCAGAATATCCACCTCAGGTTATTTGATGACATCAGTCAAGGCTAAAAAGTGTGTTGCACTTTCTACGATAGAGACTGAATATATTGCAACAACTGAAGCATGTAAAAAGTTGTTGTGAATGAAGAGATTCATAGGGGAGTTTGGTTTCAAACAACACCGCCACATGGTTTATCGTAATAACAAAAGCGTGATTCACTTTAGTAAGAATTCTTCGTTTCATGTAAAGTCGAAACATATTGATATGAGATACCATTGAATTAGAACTGCACTTGAAAACAAGTTATTTGAGATTGAGAAAATCCATACGGACAATAATGGTTATGATATGTTCACAAAGGCATTACCAAGGGAGAAGTTTGATGTTTGTCGTAAGATCGTGGATGGCGATGCCCTCCACTCAGTTAAATAAGATGGATATTTTTGTTTGACCTTTACCCAATAAGTGGAGGCTCAAAACTCATGTGCTTAGTAGCCCGCGGGAAGGAGAAACCCCAATTGTTCTCCTTTAAAAGGTAGACAACAAAGAGGAGAAGAAGGAAATAAAATTATCTAAATGCAAGAAAGTAAGAGAGAGAAAAATGTGTAGGACTTCTACTGTTTTTGGTTCGTCCAGTGAAGTTCGAGGGTCCGATCGGAGGTCGATCCACCATTGGATTGAGTTGATTTTAGGACATCACGTTTGAGAGACACGGTAATACATTATGAACAATGCAATTTTTATTTGGAGGTCTTAGTGATTTGATACGATTTTTAGATCATGTGCCACCAATTCAGTGAGATTTCTCTACTCTTTCTTATAATTAGGGTTTGAGTCAACATTGTTTGATCTTGAGATATTGTGCGTGTCTATTTGTGTTTGGAGAGAAATCATTGTACACATAATATTGATAGTGGAGATTAAGTGGCCTCGAGGGTCCCGTGGTTTTTTCCTCTCTCGTGTTGAGCAAGGTTTACACGCTAAAATTGTGCGTGTTATTTGTTTCTTATTTGCTGTATTTATTATAGGGAAAATTTCCGCTCAGTACCCTCAACTATACGACCTTTTCACTTCAATGCCCTCAACTAATTTCTTATTCAATTCTCCACGGGGAACTATTTTTATGTTTCACCGTTCCTAATAGAGTTAAATTTGATGCAAATCTCTATATTATACCCTATATTAAAAAAAATTTAAAGAATATCTTCTGAACTTTTTTTTAAAAAACAATTTTTCGTCACATAAATAATTTTAAAAAACCGATTTCAATATTATTTTAATAAAAGGTTTTTCAACAAAATAGCAAAAATAAAAAACCAATTTTAACAACGTTTTTTTTATTTTTAATATTTTTTAAAAATTTATTCAAATTAGTTTTTATTATTTATTTCATAAAAATAATTTTAAAAAAGGAAAAATAATTTTTTTAAATTTTTTTAATACAGGGGTATTTTAGAAATTTAATAAAATTTGATAGTCAAACAATATTTTTTTTCTCCTTATTTTAACAGCGTTAGGGTAAAATGACACAAAAAAAAGTTCCCCGTAGTGAATTGAAACAAAAATTAGTTGAGTGTGATGGTGAAGTGAAAAAGTCGCATAGTTAGGGTAGTGATCAGAAATTTCTCTTTTATTATATTGCTTTATTTGCTCTGTTTAATAGATTCCTATAAGATTTGCGTATAATGAGAGAATTATCCAATTTAGTTGCATCTAATTATTTAATTGGATTCGTTTTTCTCCCAACGTATATATGGTGGTTGATCATGGTTGTAGAAGGGTTCGGGATAAGGTTCAAAAAAACGAAAGTTTCTAAAAATGTAAGAGCGTAACCGATGCATGGATGGCAGAGGAGCGCAATTCTTCAGCAGCAAGGTTAACATCTACCTTATCAATGGATAAATGCTTAGCCATGAGAGCAAGAACGTCTTTAGGAGTCATCGAAATAGTGAGCCTACGACGAGCTCAAACTGAAACAGCAACAAACCTAGGGGTGACCACAAATTGGAGGCTTCAGTTTCTTCTCATCATGGAAATGACAATGATTATCAACACAAAAAACATTGTTTCTTTTGTGTATATATATATATATGTATGTATTTTTTTTTTGTTATAAGTGTTCTTAGTTTTAACATTCAATCGAGAAGGTGAGTGGATGTTTTTTTTTTATAACCAAACATATTATTATGTAGTATGTATATTATACATTAATTAGAGCTTCACCCCTTGAAAAGGTCATTGACAAAATGAATTATGGATAGTTGTGTATTGTTTTTGTTGCTTTTCTTTTTAAGATCGGTTTTAATAAGAAGGAAAAATGTCACTTACCTCTTTCATACACAGTTTTCACTTATTTTTCTCGAAAACAGAATGCGTTCTATGAAGTCCTCGAACTATAATAACGTTTCACTTAGCCCCAATGGCGTTAGTTTTTTTGTCAAAATGACGAAAATGCCCTTGTATTTAAAAAATTAAAAAATATTTTCTTAAAACATATTTTTTCATAAAATAAATAATAAAAAGTGATTCTAATATTATTATTTTCTAAAGTTTTTTTTTATAAAAAATATTAAAAAATGAAAAACGGTTTTTAAACATCATATTTTCATGTTTATAATTTTTATTTTTTTTAAAAAGTAATATTTTTAACATTAAAATCAGTTTTTTATTATTTATTTAATAGAAAAAATATATTTTTAAAAAGTTTGAAAAATAATTTTTAATTTTTTAAATACAAGGGCATTTTCGTCATTTTCAAAAAAAATTAACACAAGTTTCAAAAAACTAACGCCGTTGGGGCTAATTGAAACGTTAATTAGTATAGTTCGAGAACTTCATAGAACACATTCTGTTTTCGGGGGAGGTAAGTGAAAACCGTGCATAGTGCAGAGGAGCCCTAATAAGAAAGATCATGCGGTCAGTCTTTTATTTATGACAGCCCAAGAAATTATTAAGGGAAAGGTTGCGAAAAAACAAAACAAAGGCACAAATAGCATCAAATCAATGTATGATGAAAAAGGCAGTTTATTGAAACAGTAATTATTTGTTGCAGTAATTACTCCTGCATATTAGGAGGTGTAGTTTAAATGGGATAAGATTTGTTTAGGTGGTATTTTTCCATTAATTGTTTCGGTTTGTGTATGCTCTATATAAAGAGCGCATAGGTTGATGAAATAGTTTGTTGAGTTTCTTTCTAGCTTCAATGACACAGACTCCAAGTACCCATTTTCACTACCTTAAATAATACTATCTTATTTTTGTGTTTGATGCAAAAAGATTGAGTTGGACTGGACAGACGCGAGTACTGAGTTTGTGTCTGTAAGTTACTTGTTATATTGCACATTTATATACACTCGACTCGACTCATAATCATCGATCTTATCTCGATTGCATCTTACATTCATTCAATTCACAGAATTGGTTCAACCGTACGTACGTGTATACAATGTCATCAACAAATATTAAAATGTGGGTTCCAAGAAAATCAAAATTAATCAACATGCATGTTCAGTATCGTCTACTTGAGATGCAATTGATTTATTCCATATGGTAAACAAGAAACAATTTGTATTAAGGAACAATATGTGTTAGAAGGACAAAATATATCTCCATGTAAAATAATATTATAGTGAAAAAAAACAAATGCACGCATAAACCAAAATTAATAGTACTCTTAGTGGATTCATTTTTGATATCCGTGACGTGACAACCATTCATGAGAATGAGTTCCGCTTTATTTATTAATAAAGTGAGTTAAGTAAAATAGTATATATATCGCTAAAGTCATCAAATTGACCGAGGACGAGGAGAATCTAAATTGATTAATGTCTAGCAAGCCCCGGCTCTTTGGATGGGAAGAGATGGTGAAGAATTTTGAGTAATGGGATTGGAGAAATGGACAATGGTCTCTCCCTCTCCTATAAAAGCCCCAATTCCTGATAGGAGAAATCCAAGTCCCTTGCTCAATACTCACTTACGGTTCGATTTCCAGCTCTCTTCTCTGTCTTTGTCTTTATCAGAAAACATTGTCTTATACTGCAGAAGAAGAGGAAGAAACTGGTGATTACCAAGTGGGGTTGGAGTAATCGGAAATGGGTGTCCAAAAGTTGGGAGCCTTAGCTCTTGTGTTTGTGTTTATGTTGAATACAAGTGGGTGCTTCTATGGGATGGTCAGTGCCAAGTACGATACCGGAGCTGGTGTTGTGCCTGGAAAGTTGAATGTCCATTTGGTGCCACATACCCATGATGATGTGGGTTGGCTCAAGACTGTTGATCAGTACTATGTTGGATCAAATATCAGCATTCAGGTGATACGTGTATATTCATGTCCAATTTTGCATTCTCAATTCTGTGTTTCTTGTTCATTATACTGTTTTTTTGTTGTTTCTGTTGTAGTTTTCTTGTGTTGAGAACGTGTTGGACTCAGTTATGGAATCACTACGGCGTGACCCCAATAGAAAGTTTGTGTATGCTGAGATGGTAAACTTTGTCAATTATTGTCTTTTTGGTTGTCTGATTTAATGTTAAGAGTTTTATAGTCTCTCGTCGTGTGGGACTAAATTTATTAGTATCATAACTGTGATTACCAATCAATGTGGGTATACTCTGATATGCACTTCTAAAGGGTATTCCATTTTATGAGCTGTGTAATTGAACTTTTAGGTACATACTTCCGTTAGTGAGAAGATCTATTAGAGTTATATTTCGTCTGAGTTCGATATTCAATTTGGCGGCCTAACCAACATAATTAAATTAAGATACGTGACTTTCTCTTTGCTTATTGTTGATTAGTAAATCATCTTTTTCTTTAAACATTTGCACCTTTATGGCAAGACAATCTGCATGTGACTGTCATGATTTATTTTTTGTTTTTGTTTATTTTTATAATTTGCTACCACCATATAATTTATCAAATCTCTACGTAAATGCTAGGCATTCTTCCAACGATGGTGGGGAAAACAAAGTCCAGAAATACAAGAAGAAACAAAGAAACTTGTTGATGCTGGCCAGCTAGAATTTATGTAGGAAACTCTTAAGCAGCTTGTGTAGTATTTTTGTAGTTGTGCAGGGTTGCTTTTTGATTAATTTCAAAAAAACTTTGTTTATTCAGAAACGGCGGTTGGTGCATGCATGATGAAGCAGCAGCCCATTACATAGACATGATTGACCAAACTACTCTAGGTCATCGTTTTATAAAGGAGAATTTCAACAAGGCGCCTCGTGCCGGGTGGCAGATTGATCCATTTGGACACTCTGCTGTGCAAGCTTACCTACTTGGGGTTGAGGTACTCAACATTATTATAGTGGTGACTGGTGACCGAGTCTATATGGTCTTCAGTAGTACACTTCATTTTTACTGTCATGCTGTTCTTCAGCATAATCCGTGACATTCAATTTCTTAATGACTGACACTCTTAGCGCATGTAATAATTTTCAACTATTTGGTGTTTCTCGTTGATTGATCACATTTCTCCTATAGCTTGGATTTGATTCACTCCATTTCGCAAGGATTGATTATCAGGACAAAGCACAGCGCAAGGGAGATAAATCCCTTGAAGTTATATGGCATGGGTCCAAAACCTTTGGTTCCTCGTCTCAGGTTTCACATTTAATACTATCTCTTCACTGATTACTCCCATTAACATGTTCGTACTTTTTGCTTCCTGTTATAATGTATCTGGTGTACCTGCCTTGTGTGTTCGCTGCTGACATGTCTTCCCCTGAAGATCTTCACCAATGCATTTCCTGAACATTACACTCCCCCATCTGATTTTCATTTTGAAGTATATGGTGACTATGAGCCTATCCAGGTTCGGAAGTTCGACATGGACAGTTTTGTCAGTAAAATGGTGCTATCGTGTTTTTGAGTGTGTTTGCTCATCATTTTATATGTTGAAATTACAGGATGATCCGCTTGTGTTTAATTACAATGTTGAACAGCGAGTTAAAGATTTTGTAAATGTCTCTTTAACCCAAGTAAAAATCTATCTTCATGGTATTTTTATTATTTATGGAACATATAATAGTGATAATCTAAACATGCATTTGATAATTTCTTGGTGTGAAGGCAAATGTAACACGGGGAAACCATATTATGTGGCCAATGGGTGACGATTTTCAGTACCAATATGCTGAGACTTGGTTCAAGCAAATGGACAAATTAATTCACCATGTTAACAAGGTAAGTTCCATGAAACGACAGTTACATTTACTGCTCATCTATATTTAGAATGATTGGTTTCAGTATAGGCTGGATGATCTTAGGGGTGCAACATTTCTTAAACTCTCATTTTTACAATGGATCTCAAAAAGATTATTTCCTGCTTGCTTCGCAACAGAAAAGAAAATTGCGTGCACTGCCTTAACATCTCTCTTCTTTTCTTCAAACCCTTTTGATGCTGCATATTTGCAATTCTTTTTGCTGATTGAATATCAGGGACCATTATGTTTTTTTATCAGCAATAAAAGATTTTATTGATTTGAAAAACTAAAAACAAAATACGAAAAAAGAAAAATATTGAAACTCGAAAACAATATAAACCCTAGGCAACAAACGCATGCCCTTACAAAGAGAATTAGAGCCCAGAGAACAACATGATGCCAAATCATAAGAGAAAGGATTGTAGCTCCAAGCAGTCAGACATGGATGAATAAGAGAATGCTCAAAACTTAGGAATTAGATCGAAGAGGAGGCGTAATCCCCGTTGAATATAAGAGCGTTACGAGCCAGACAAATATAGAGTGACACATTGATTGGAGAACAAAAGAGCTGCAGCTCCGAGAAGGAACGTGAGATTGATGGCACATTATGAGAGGTGATTTGGCCATGTGTTTCGGGTTTAAGGTAGCACCTCGAATGTACCAAGAGATCACCCTCATAGTAAGGGTCGAAGGACAATAAATCAATTTCCTTGTGCGAGATTATACCGTCAGAGAGCGAGGTAAGATGTGTCATGATGTCTTCTTCTCAACCTTGTCTTTAAAGCCCAATAATTTGCAATACTCCCATGTCTTTTTTGCTTGCCTCCATGATTATTTGCTAATGTGGAAGGTGGAAGTTGATATGGGAGGATTAGGTACCGAGAGGTTTCAGTGATTGGAGTCTCGGGTCACGAACCGACTGCGATTCATATATTCCTTACGTTCCAATGTAGTGATTGGAATGGTCCGATCCTTGCTAGGCTTTTCTGTTGTCGGCCCAGTAAGTCGATTGGTTGGTGTCGGCGGGAGTACAGTCTCAAAATTCTTGGACTCTGACTCCAGAGCCTCTTCGTCTCCACTTGGATCAGGTAAAAGATTATCATCCAGACGTTTCTCTTGTTTTCATCCTCAACCTCATCACCCTCTTTTGAGTCATTTACTTCCTTTAATGTTGCGGCTTCCGATGCGTTTTCCTCTTGCTCCTCTATTTCGGCGTCCGAACTATCTGACTTATCGTCTTCTCGTTTGAAATTAGGTACTGACCCGACGTCAATCATATCGACACTAATGATTGAGCTTGAATTATAGTGCTTGACTTTGACGTCCTATGATTTGGAATAAAGGTCGCTCGTGTGGACCTAGACGAGGCCCCTGTCTATTCTCTCGCCTTTCAAAGGCGCTCGGTGAACCACCACTGGCGATCCTACTGTAGCAACAACACTTTGCATGGTTTATGGGGTCCAGTATACGATGGGAATTCCAATGATTTGAATTTATCCATCTCCAAGAATCCAAAGAACCAGTTCAGTAATGAAGGAAATTCCAGCCCGATCCTCTCATGGAGACCATCAGGTCCTCATCCAGGAAGGAGAGGATGAACACTCTGTCATCCAAGGCGGAGATGGAGATGTCTGTGACACCCTGTACAACTATATCTGAACTGATGGCTTCAAGGTCTGATGGTGTATTCGAGACAACTATCAAGACCAAGTTTGGACGTGACTTGAAGTGCCGACCACGATCTCAAAGCAGGGGCGGGATTGTGGTTGTTGTCGTGTTTTGTTGGCTCTCTTTTCTTCGGGCGAGAATTGGGTACCACCGATGGAGATTGGCGCTCGGCCGGTGTCTAGGGAGAAGGCCGAGAGGATGTTTTGGCATGATCGACGATCAAGCGCTCCCTCGAGAACGATTTTCCGTTGATGGTGAAAATAGCCTTGAGGGCTTCACTACTCCGACTGAAGTGGACGAAAGTAAAGCGCTTTCCTTTAGAGGTTGTTGCTCGGGGTATATCAACACCGAGGTTTTCTCCAAACTGAAGACGGAACTGATTTTGGAGGAAGTGAAAGAATCACCGCGCCTCATTAGGGTTTACTTGTTGCAGATGTCTCATCAGGAACCATTCTTACTTTTATGCTTTATATTGGTTTGCCTTTTGGCCTGTTAAAATGCATATCCAAAGTTCATTTTCTAATTGAATTATTGATTAATGTATGTATACTTGTATCATCCTGCACAATGTTCTGAAATTTGATTTTAACCATACACTGCTTTATCTTTCCAGAACTTATAATTTGTGTAGTGCAGTTAAAACTCTTATGTGAAGGCCCATTCTTCCATGGTGACTACAAGCCAAAACCTCCATATATTTCATGTTCTTCTCAGAACTCTGTATGGAACTGCGTCTCTTTTTTAATCAAGATGACAGTTTCTAAACATGTTTACTGTTTGGTTTCCTCATCCCTGTCTAGAAGAATTTTTTTTTTCAGATTGAGAGTTATATTTTGCAATATCTGATGTTTAGTGGAACCTGACTAACTGCTATTTTTTTTCCTTACGTTTTCAATTTCTCTTTCTTATCTCCAGTTGTTTAAATATATAATACTTATTTTATATATATATATATATAAGCATTTAACCTACTCAGGATGGTAGAGTGAATGCATTGTATTCTACGCCATCCATCTATGCCGATGCAAAAAATGCAGAAAATGAAATGTGGCCTCTAAAAACTGACGATTACTTCCCGTGAGAATTTCTCATTCTCTTGATTTCCTCTTTTCTTCTGCCTTTCTCTTGTGTTCTTTATGGTAAAACAAAACTAAATTACCTTACTTGCCTTACTGATATATCTTACTATTGTATAGGTACGCTGATAGGGAAAATGCCTACTGGACTGGTTATTTCAGCAGTCGCCCTGGCTTGAAAGGATATATTAGAATGCTGAGTGGATACTATCTGGTATACATCATTTTTCTTGCAAAGTTTTTGAAGTTTTATTGACTTA